>VDFB02293089.1:0-127359 GCA_007258455.2 Sequoia sempervirens | reverse complement strand
TGAATGATTCCACGTACTCTCATAATGATAATGTTACTGCAAAGACTCGGTTTTATGTGGGGTTAGAGAAACGTGTTTGGGATTTGAAGAGGCTTTTGTTCCGAAACGAGGTGTCGGTCGTTGGCATTCATTGTATGGGAGGTGGTGGGAAGACTGCTCTCGCATTGGCTCTATGCAATGATCTCCAAATTAAAGATTATTTTGACAACAATGTGATTTTTGTCACCGTTTCAAAGTCCCCAAACCTAAGAGGAATATTAGATACTATGTGGGAGAAAATAGCTAAGAGGAGAAGACAAGAGTATCAGAATGTGGAAGATGCGCACATAGATCTGCAGCAATTGCTTTCGAGGCAATCCAAGCCAACTCTAGTTATTTTAGATGATGTTTGGTCTAGTGAAAATTTGGAAGAATTACTATTTGAAGGTCCGGCATACAAGACTCTTATAACCACCAGAGACAAGTCCACCATCCCCAGAACTCCCTCTTCACAACTCTATCAATTACCATTGTTGGGCACAGAGGATGCTCTGTCGCTTTTCTGCTTCTGGGCTTTTGGACAGACATCAATTCCAAGCGATGTAGATATGAATCTAATAAAGGAGGTACAAGCAGAATGTGATGGTCTACCACTTGCTCTAAAGGTGATTGGGAGTTCTATGCATGGGGAACTCCACGAGGTTTGGAAGAAGGCAAAGAAGATTTCTGAAGGAGAATACATATCAGATTATCACAGAAAAGAGCTATTCAGATCGCTGCAGACCAGTATTGACTCCTTAGATGATGTAGCCAAGGAATGTTTCTTAGACTTGGGGTTATTTCCAGGGGGCAGGAAAATCTGTGTTGATGCACTATTGGACATTTGGGTTTATGTTCGGAAGCTACGAAGGCATGATGCTTTTGACATCTTATCAGAACTTGCAAGCAAAAATTTGTTAAGTTTAACTAGCAATCAAAGAGGAATTGCATCAATCTCATATGGAAATGCCTCGGAGCTATACTTTTCTCAGCATAATGTGCTGAGAAATTTGGCGTTATATTTGGGACACCAAGACAATATAGTTCGCAGTAAGAGGTTGGTCATAACAAGGAAGGACTGTAGTTTGTTGGCGAAACGGGAGTTGCTTAATGATAGAGCATTTGATACTCAAATTCTCTCCATTCTCACCGGCCCTATGGAGGAAAATCACTGGTATGATATGACTTTTCCCGAAACAGAGGCTCTGTTGTTACTCTTTACTTCGACAGATTACTTTCTTCCCCCATTTGTGAAATCCATGAAAAAACTAAAATTTCTGATGGTATCCAATTGCGGTGCAAAGAAGGCAACAGTGAAAGGTCTAGATGTCTTATCTTCACTCACTCAACTCAAGAGCGTCCGCTTGGAGAGGTCGATTTCACCCCTTGTTGAAAAACAGAGCATTGAAGCAGTGCAAAACTTAGAGAAGCTATCTTTGAGCTTATGTGAAGGATTTGGAAATATATCCACATTCACCAAGCTCCAAGATTTTAACCTGGACCACAGCAGCGATTTGGAGGAGTTGCCCCCTGGTGTCTGCAATATTCGCTCCATTCTGACGTGGTCTATTACCAACTGCCATCTGCTTCAGAATTTACCACATGATTTTGGAAATATGAGCTATCTAAGAATGTTAAGGTTATCGGCATTACCAGGCCTGAAAGAGCTTCCTGCGTCAATTGGAAAACTTGGACAGTTAGAATATCTAGACATTTCAGTATGCGAGGGTTTGAAAGAACTTCCAAAGGAAATAGGACAACTCAAGAAGTTGAGGGAAATCGATATGAGAGAGTGTTCTCGTTTGACGAAGTTACCTACAACTGTTTGTGAACTAAGTGCCCTGAAGCTTGTCACCTGTGATCAGAAGATTGGTAATCAGTGGTTGCGAGCCAAGAACATTTCGATTCCGGAGCTCAGAGTTGAAGTCGTGGAAGCACATTTCAGTTTGGATTGGCTCGATGATTAACTTCTTTCCACCTCTCATCGTGAAGCAAAGAAGATAACGGCAACAATTAAAATAATAAAACAATTATTTCTATTTTTTTAAGTTTGACGCTGGTTGTTATCCTGAAGATATTATATATATCTCTATTGTCTTGCAGGTAATTTAATTTGTAATAGCAACAACCATGTGAAGATTGTAATTATTCTTACGAGCAATAAGAAAATCACGAGGACAGAAAGGTCTTTGCCAAATTGACCAGTGCAACTTTGTTGGGGCAAATCTGTTTTACCGAAAGCTGGCGCATTTGCCTGGATAGCACTTCCTTCCAGGATCCTAACAGGGGACCGGCTACAAAAAATTGGCATCTCAGAACCACACCGATGTGTCCTTTGTTGGAAAGATGAGGAAACGACAAACCACCTCTTGCTTCAATGTGAGGTGGTCCAGATGTGCTGGAAATTTTTCTGCGCTAAACTAGAATGGAAGTCCCAGTTACTTAACAGTTTGCTTGATGTTTTTGAAGCATGGCCGGCTTTGGGGAAGGGCTCTGCAATGGCAGACTTGTGGATGGAAATTTTGGCAATTATAATTTGGTAGCTGTGGAAAGAAAGAAACGCAAGGATCTTCAAAGATTCGCAAATTCAGATAGCTAGTATTCTTAGCAAAACGGAGAGGGGGATATGCAAACATTTCAATGCGAGGGCAAAAACTAGGAAATACAAATATGTCTCAGCATGGGATCAAACAATGGTTAGAAACCGGCCCCTAATTGAGCCACCAAAAGGGTACCAATTGTGCTCCAAGAAAGGGAGGGGGAGACCGAAATGGCTACTGCCCCCTCAAGGAAGACTGAAGTTGAATTTCGACGGGGCCTCGAAGGAAAACCCGGGGCGCTCGGGGCGGGCTTCATGCTCGGAGACCAGGTTGGGAAGGTAGTGTGGGTTGTATCTAAAGGGTTACCGGCATGTACGAATAATGAGGCTGAGTGCTCGACACTCTATGAAGGGGTGGAATTTTGTGTTGATAATAATAGGCATCAAATTGACATAGCCTAAAAGGGGACTCTCAGATCGTAATAAAAGTAGTGAACTCTAAACAAGCGCCCAACTGGAGGCTAAACCTATGGGCCGCCAAAATCAACGCCCTTTTGGAGCAAATTGATAACTACAAAATCTCTCATGTGTTTAGAGAGGTGAATGTTGTAGCGGATTTCCTCTCAAAATATGGTATAAGTCAAAGGACTGAAATTATATTCTTGAATGTCCCAACATGTTGGGAAGGATTGGTCCAGGTGCTCGAAGCACACTTTAAGGGCTCTTGAATGACAGTTTGGGCTCGATTAGGAGTTTGGGAAGCTTCCGCAAAGCCCACGGGGTTGGTAAGTTCTGTGCAAAATCCCAAGGAGAGATTTGGATGTCACGTTCCTTCTTACGGTCTCTGCAATGGTTGACTCCATGACAGATTTCCCTGGTGCGATCCAATCAATGGTGGAGATCGGCCAACGCCTTGCTGTATCTAGGGAGCACAAACTAGTTGTTTTATGAAGAATCTGGCTTTTTTCTTCTTTAAATACCTCCCACAGTAGCTGGTATGCCAACTATAAACAGAGGCAAAGTAGGGCTTGTGTAAGTCGTGGTGAAGCGAAGCAATGGAGGTCCCAGCCTTGTGTAGGTGCTATCGGGTTTCGACGGGTCGTGGCCAGTTGTGTGAAGTGGCGTTAGAGATCTATGATGCTCAAATCTTGTGCCTTTTCAGAGTTGAATCAGGGGAAATGCTGGTAGCTATCAGACAGGTCATTGGGGAGCACAGGTTGCAGGGCGACCACTTCCAAGATGGTGCAATGCTTGATCTTTTCTTAAATAACGTATTGCACTCAACTAGAAGCAATAGGGCGGCGGAGAGTTGTTTAAAACTTCTGGGAGACATGTTTGTGGAGGTGGCCTCGAAGGCCATAACAGCTTGTGAGGAATGGCCAGCGGAAGGGTTCGTTTGCGGGGTGGTGGACGTGGCCCGTGCAAGAGGCGACCTGAAGGTTGGAGAAGTGGTGGAGAAGTTCAGGGTGGCGGTAATGGCAAAAGACCTACGTGGCTTTCTAGATTATGTAACAGAAAAGAATGTCTTGTCTGAAAGGCTGATAAGTAGGATGACTGATCTAGGGGTAGGCCTGATAACTATCCTTTCAAACAGTCAGTGATGTAAAATTGTCTTTCAAGTAATGCAAAGAGTGCTTCGCCCGAAAAAAAAAGGATGTAGTTTCTTTATAATGGTTATTGCCTAGTTGGTAGTTATCCTATTCATGTTCTCTACGGTGTTGGTGCTATTCATATAGATTCTTATAAAATTATGGATTCATACACTCCCAATGCTAAGAGAACTACATTATAATAGATAAAAATGTTCAAAAAGATAATTTTATTATTTAGATTCATTCTTGTGTCATTCCATCTTATAGATTGATTTAAACCTTTGTTAAAGGGTTAATTTTAAATCTTTCTTATAAACAGGTTTAGACAAAATAAATATTTGAAAAATCTCTTCATATAGTTTGAAGTAATAAATATAAGCTTAATGAGACCATCAAAGTTTTTAATTTTAGATTTTTTAAGATACATAATAGCTTGTGTTCTCCTTATATGTTGAATGAATTGATCATTTTATATTCTTAATTATGAGAATTAAATCCCTTGATTGAATTTTTTATGAGGAAAGAACAATGGATATTTTATTTTGAGTATACTCATAAAATGATTATACTGGTTCATCTATAACTCAAACCTTAGGGAGATAGTTTTGGACACTGTCTAACTGATTACAGCACACAAAAAATAATCTTCCTCAATATTACCCAACATGGTTTATCCTAGATCTTGTGAACTATAAAATCAACCAATACAATGTTACTCATAATCATCCTAGACATTTAAAATCAACAAGTTGTGTTTATCAATAAAAGCAAGGTACTTATCAATGTAATCAATATGTAACTTTTCACATTTTCTAATTTGATATCTTAATTATGGGAATTGAATCCCTTGACAAAAATTCTTGTGAGGAAAGAACAATGAATATTTTGTTTTGAGTATGCTCGTAAAATGGTTATACTAGTTCATCTATAACTCACACCTTAGGAAGATAGTTTTGGACACTTTCTAACTGATTACACCACACAAAGAAATAATCTACCTCATTATTCCCAAACATATTTTATCCTAGATCTTGTGAACTATAAAATCAACCAATACAATTTTCCTTAGAATCATCATATATTCAAAATTAACAAGTTGTGTTCATCAATAAAAGCAAGGTGCTTATCAATGTAATCAATATGTAGCTTTTCATATTCCTAATTTGATATCTTATAATATGCATAGATTTAAAACTATTATCCATGTTATTGGTAAAATATAATCATACTCACTCGATCTACATGATGATGACACTACACATGAAATTATGAACCTATTTCATCCATTTGAGTTGTGTGAATCTAATGTAGATAAACACATATAAACTCTAGATAACCTAGATTTCTATGAAATGAAGTTCATAAAAAATAGAGAACAAATTTTATTATGAATTTAATGATATAATTCATACTATATTTTTTAATGATAAAATTCTTGAGACCTACAAATTTAATTATTATACGTACTAATTATTTGCATTCTATTGAATCAAATATTCTTGATGAAAAACATTTATTTTAATCATTTTGAAAATCTTCATGATGATAAAATAATTGATAATTTTCTTAAAATATGGAATTTTCTACTAGTTTTTGATGAGGACATTAAAAATAAGGTCGAACAAGCACCTTTGATTGATGTCATCACAAAACATGATACATTCTTCTATGCACCTAAAGTTAAAAACAAGCTTATAATCTAAGCTTTTACCCACACTTCAACATAAAAATGGATAGAGAGGTCTTAAAAATAAAGACATAAGCGCATTAAAAACTCATCAAATATCCATCAATTAGGTGTTGAAAATACAAGAAAACTTGATTAAAACATGATAAATAATGAAATTTTAGAAAAATGTTGCTTTATTGCCTCAAGTTTAAAGTAAAAGGTATGTTTCCAGTAATTTTTCTCAATCCTTATAAGGAATTTCAGCTATTCATATATACAAATCAGCTTGACAATATAAAGCTTTCACTTTTACAATCAATTGCTATATCAATTTGATCCAATGTTTCAAATTCAATGCTCCATCTAGAAAGGTCAAATTTTATTGGATAAAATATGTGTAATTGTAGACACTTTTTAACTAATAAATAGACAAATACCACCAATGAGGCCTCTATCATTGACTAGGAAGATGATACTATGGATTGATGGATAGAGTTCCTATTTGCAAATTGATAATAATAAACTATATGGACATAGTCATAATAACTTTAATTAACCATATACTTGCTTGATTTGTAAAGAATACCTATTATTTCACCAATCCAATTCAATAAACCATGTAGGTTGGCTCTAACCTTTATAGTTTCAAGTATTGCTTCATGATCATACTCATTAACTTTCCTTCAATTCTTATTGTGTGGTCAACCATGATATTTAATCAATTGGACATTTGATGCAACGACAAGGTTGGAGTAATGAAGAATCTTCCTATGTGTGTCAAAGTCTTCAAACAACCACACATCATACTTCTTCATTGAGTACCTTATAATGCGTGTTCTAGTAACAACAATAGACCCTGTAGGATACTCAAAATCCTCTCCATTAGTGATTGTGGTAGTCAATTTATTTTTTCCCTCTACACAATGGAACAAATAATAATCTATCCCTTCTTCATTATTATTATCAACAATAATTGCATAAACATGATCTACATGGAATTATATGAATAAATTAATTCCATAAAATTATCTAAAAGATGATATAATGAGTTAAAATACTTATTTCAACTAATTAAAAAATATATAATACACATTTGCACCAGGCTTGATACATGGTAAAATTTAATTGATACCTCTATTTGGTTCAGCTATAGTGCTTGTGGAAGTTGATATGTGTTAATTGGAACTAAAAATCTACAAGAATATTCATCAACCACTCTTTTGACTCGCACTCTTCCCAAATAAAATGCATACATGAAGAATAAAAGTATGCCATCTATCTTGTATATATAGCCCATGAACCTATGTTTAAACAGTTTCTAAATGTGTGCAACTCACTCGATCCTACTATTGTACAAAAATATTTATAGTTTACAATATTACATTTTTTACCAACCAAAAAAATCTACAAACTATAGACTTACCTTCATTACTTGGTCCTATTGTGGAGTTACACCATTACATGATTGTTATTACATCTATCAACTTATCACCATCTTAGTACTTCAAATCTTCTCTAGATAGGGCTCTTATTACACATGCTCCTACACCACCATACTCCCCCTTTCCATGTCCATCCTTAGTGAAATTCTAAATATATTGAACACCACTCATCACATGCATCTTGTTCAACCAATAGAACATCCATGAGTTCTTGAATTTTGATGTGTTGTTATCTGACCATATGATGTGTTGACTAAATGTGATGCTTTTGTCACTTAAATCATCACAAAATATTTGAGAGCAACCTTGCACAAAATCTATGGAATGAGTATGATCTTCATTGATATAGAAGTGATACTTTACTAATATCTTTATGTCTTCCTTTGTGCTATTAAATTCATGTGCATGTGATTGCTATATGTATATTGAATAAAGTTATAGTACTCAGATTGCACTTCATTTTGTGGTTGTAATGTATAATTCTCAACAAAATATGTAATATAAATAATTATACTAAAGAGGAAATATCTTACATAACTTGCATTGCTCATCCAACCATCAAGCTTTGTGTGTATGAATTGCATACTCATGTACACTATTTTCTCTTGAAATATTCTCATAAATTAAGATACAGCTATATTTGTTCTCACTAACTCAAATATCTTTAACTCTTTGCTATCTTTTACTCTATATGTTACAAACTTAAATTTTCTAAAAATAAGTAGTTTTTTTTTTTTCAATTTAATGTGTGCTCTCTATATGTACACATTTTTTTCACTATTGTAAGCCACCACAACTAACACATGATCCTTTTTGTTAGGTTAGGTGACATTTACCTTGCTAACCTATGCCATTTTTGTGTCTCCATGTTTCTTAGAAAGTGTCCTAAGGGACATGGGAGAAATGTATTTAATTTTGGCATATTGTAATTATATTTTTGAGAGGGATTTTAATATTGGTGGAGATTACACATCACTAGAGGATAAAATTATCCCTCCTATATTTTCACATTGGGAATGTGAAGAGTCTTGAGTGGGTCACCAAGTTTAGAGGGAAATAGGTGTCTATTGGTTCTCCATCTAGAATCTAAATAGTCACCAGAGCATCCTGAATGCCAAAAGTTGAAGGGAATATGGGTTGGGCGCCCATGTTGAAGCCTTGTGCACATTAATTAATTTATTATCATGATCCTTACTTTCCAAGGAAGAGGCATAATTTTTTTCAAGTGGTTTTGGTACCTCTTATTTATGTTTAGTAATGTGGTTTTATCTCCCACAAGTTCTATAAATTGGAGCCTTGAGATGGTAGTAGCATCTTGTGTTATTTGTAGGTGTATGGAGGCATTCAGGTTGTAGGAGATCAACAAGTGCATTTTAGTGTATCTCTCTTTTGAAGATAAATAATATACTTTCCCTTTTTTTCTCATGCGGATTTTTTTCTAAAAGAGTTTCTCCATGTAAATCTAGGGTCATATTTGTCTCTTAATTTTTCTATTATTTTGAATGTGCAATCACATACATATTTAATCAGATTTGGTACTATTATTTTTAGATTTGAATACACATACATAATTTAATATTGCAGCTTAGTTACACCTTGTTTTCAACATTTGGTATTAGAGCTAACAGTTTTATTTAGAAGGGGATGCCTTTCTCTTAAGTGTTGGAGGCTTTTTAGATGCAGTAGGAGATTTTTTTTTGTGGTATATTGCAGATTTGTGAAGAAGATTGTCTACCATGGCTTCTACCTCTCACTAGGCTATTGAAAAGTTCAATGGAATAGGCTACGAGATATGGAATTAAAGATGAAGGATCTCCTAGAAAAGAAAGATCAATGGTTGCCAATTTCACAAGAAAGTAAACAAGCTACAATGAGTGATGAAGATTGGAAATAGTTAGACAAGAAGACACAAGGAACCATATGGTTGTGTCTTATGGATTTCGTCCTTTTGAATGTATTCATGTAAGACATCACGTATAAGTTGTGGAAAAAGATAGGCGATATATATTAAACTAAAAGTTTTTCTAACAAGTTATATCTCAAAAGAAAATTATATTCTTTAAAAATGAAAGATGGTGAATCTATAGCAGATCATTTAAATACTTTTAATTTGATTATAATTCAACTTATATCTATAGATGTTAAAATCGAAGATGAAGATAAATGTATTTTGTTTCTTTGTTCTTTGCATAAATCTTGGGAAAATGTAATTATTGCAATAAGTAGTGGTAATAAAAAACCAAAAATAGACGTCATGATCTTCATACTTCTTTCAGAGGAGATGAGGAGAAATTCCATGAATGTTGGCTCCCAAGATGCCTTACTTGTGCAGGGTAGGTCCAAATAGAAAGGGCCTAAAGGGGATAATAAGAGGGAAAAGTTTAAAGGATGTTCTAAAACCCCCAAAAAGAGAAAAGTAAAGTGTTGGAATTGTGATAAAAGAGGGCGTGTGAAGAATGAATGTAGGAATAAGAAAAATAATTTTGATTCCTCCATGGGAAAGTCCTTTGATGATGATTTTGATGCTATGTTTATTTCATCTAACACTATTAATGATGATGATTGGCTTATTGATTCAGTTTGCTCCTACTATATGACTCCTCACAAGGAGTAGTTTACTAATTAAAAATAATATATGGAGGAGAAGTTTTCTTTGGTGACAACAATGCAAAGAGGATTGTTGGCAAGGGAAATGTAAACTTATGGTTTAGTGATGAGAGGATTAAAACTCTTGATAATGTTTTGCATATTCCAAGACTTGCAAGAAATTTAATTTTAGTATCCAAGTTGAATGATTCTAGAATGCATGTGACATTTGATAAGTTTGGTTTCTGGTTTGTAAGAGGGAGTTTGGTGATAGCTAAAGGATCTCAGATAGGGACTATTTTTAGGCTAAATGTCTCTACTTTAAGTAACTCTCCTAATGTAACTAACATTGAAAATACATGTGTGTTGTGGCACCATAGATTGGGTCACATAGATGCAAAAGGACATAAAAATATCCTATAAAAAAGGTTGGTTGATGGTATTTATGAATATTCTATTGGTAAAAATGCTTTTTGTTAATGTTGTGCGTTTGGCAAAAAAAATTAGATCATCATTGTCTAGTGGAAGAAATAACGCAAAGAGATTATTAGAGATCATTCATTTAGATGTATGTGGATCAATGGATGTTGAATCTTTGGGTAAATCTCAGTATTTTGTCTCTTTCATTGATGATGTCTCAAGATACACTTGGATTTAATTTATGCATTCTAAATTTGAAGTTTTCGGTAAGTTTAAGGAATTTAAGGCCTTAGTTGAAAAGTAAACATATAATAAGATAAAAGTGTTGAGTTTTGACAATGGGGGTGAATATTGTTCCAAAAAATTTGATGAATTTTATAAACATGCGAGTATTTTTTGACAAAAGAAAACTCGTTATATTCCCCAACAAATTGGGGTAGCAGAAAGAATGAATCAAACAATAATGGAAAGAGATAGGAGTATGTTTAGTAGTGCTAATCTTGATAAATATTTTTGGGTAGAAGTGGTTGGTATCACTTGTTATTTGATTAATCGATCTCCTTGTTTAGCTCTTGTTGATAAAAATCCTTATGAAGTGTGGATAGGTAGAAAACCTTCTATTTCACACTTAAGGATCTTTGATTGTGAGGCTTTTTTTCATGTGTCTCAATAGAAGTGATCTAAATTGGATCTAAAAGCACAAAAATGCATCTTTGTTGGTTATGGTGAGAAAGTAAAAGGTTATAAGCTTTGAAAAACTCTAACTCATAAAATAATCTTGTCTAAAGATGTGATTTTCAAGAAATTTAGAGCTTACTTAGCAGAAAGTAAGACAAAGACATTGCTCTTTAAGATAAATATTGAGAAGCAAGAAGATGTGCATGTGGAATAATAATTAGATGGATTTGAGGATGGAGAAGAAGAAGAGGGTTCAAATAGTTCAGAGGATGTGAAGGATGAGCACACAAAAGAAGCTTGAATAGGTCTAGCCTATTACTCCTACCTTGAGGAGGTCCACAAGGCAAAAATATATAGTTGATAGGTATAACCCATCAAATTACCATTGTGTATTTGCTTTGTTGAGTACTAAGAATGAACCTAGATCTTTCATGGAAACTCTCTCTTTAGAGGAAAGTGATTCTTGGTTACAAGCCATGTAGGAGGAGATGATGACTTTTGATAGTTGTGACACATGGGATCTTGTTAGCTTTCCCAAAGGAAGGAAGCTTATTAGTTGCAAGTGTGTATTTAAAAATAAATTTGGTGTAGATAGTCAGTTAGAGTGATATAAGGTCCAATTAGTGGCTAAGGGCTACTCCCAAAGAGAGGGAGTTGATTTTGGTGAAGTTTTCTCCCCTATTGCTAAATTAACTTCTATTAGATTAGTATTGTATATTGTTGATGCTTATGATTTTGAGATAAAGAAAATGGATGTTAAAGTTGCTTTCTTGCATGGGGATCTTGAGGAGGAAGCTTATATGTGATAGCCTGACATTTTTGTTGTGAAAGGAAAATAATAATTTGTTTACAGGTTGAAGAGATCTTTGTATGGTTTGAAACAATCACCTAGGATGCGATACCAAAAGTTTGATACTTTTGTCTTGAAGTTGGGTTTTCTTAGGAGAAAGGAAGATCATTGTGTTTATATTAATGTTATTGATGATCATATTTTAATTATTGTCATGTATTTTGATGATATGTTTTTCATGGGTAACAACAAGGTGATGATTAGGGAGCTCAAGGAACAAATTTCTAGCACATTTGATATGAAGGACTTGGGGGCTGCAAAATATATTCTTGGGATGGAAATCAACAGAGATTAGGCTCACAAAAGATTTGGTTAAGTTAAAGTAAGTATGTGGATACAATTTTGTGAAGGTTTAATATGCATGACTGTAAGCCTATTAATATTCCATTTCCAGTTAATACTAATTTGAGCTTAGATATGTGTCCTAATTCTGATGATGATTTTGAAGTTATGTCTAAGTTTCCTTATGTTAGTGTCGTTGGTAGTTTAATGTATGCAATGGTTTGCACTAGACCAAATATATCCCAAGCAGTGGGAGTTCTAAGCAGGTGTATGTCTAACCCTAGTAAAGAGCATTATAATTTTGTTAAGAGGGTGTTTATATATTTGTGTGGTACTTAAAATTACGGTTTGGTTTATCATGGTATTGATGATGTGGTCAACTCATTGGACATATAGGGGTTTTTTTTATGTAGATTGGGCAGGTGACTTGGATAGTTAAAGGTCCACTAGCAGTTGTGTATTTACTTTTTTTGGAGGTGTTATGAGTTGGATGAGTAAGAGGAATCCTACATTTGCTTTGTCCACCATTGAAGAAGAGTATATGGCTGCAACACCTTCCTTTAAGGGGGTGATATGATTACAAATACTTGGTAATGGCATTGGTTTTGATTTCAAGACAATGAGGATTGGATGTGACAGTCAAAGTGTTATTTATTTGGGCAAAAATCCTATGTATCATGCTCATACTAAGCATGTTGATGTTCAATATCACTTTTTGTGAGAGATGGTTGAGAATGGTAAGGTCTTAATTGATATGGTTGACACTTTGGGTAATGTTGCAGATTCTCTTACAAAGCTAGTGACCACATATAAGTTCTCTTGGTGCTGGAAGGCCAAGAGCCTTGATCATTGTACACTTGATTTATTATTTGTATCTCTTGGATATAAGTGCAATGTATAATGTCAAGTGGGAGAATGTTAGGTTAGGCAACATTTACTTTGCTAACCTATGTCATTTTTATGTCTCCATGTTTCTTGGAAAGTGTCCTAGGGGACATGAGATAAATCTATTTAATTTTGGCATATTGTATTATATTTTTGAGAGGAAATTTAATGTTGGTGGAGGTTACACATCACTAGAGGACAAAATTATCCCTCCTAGGAATTTAGATTGGGAATGTGAAGAGTCTTGAGTGGGTCACCAAGTTTTGAGGGAAACATGTGTCCATTGGTTCTCCATCTGGAAGGTGAACAGTCACTGGAGAATCTTGAATGCCAAAAGTTGAAGGGGCTATGGTTTGGGTGCTCATGTCAAAGCCTTGTGCATATTAATTAATTTATTATCATGATTCTTTGTTTTCCAAGGAAGGGGCATGGCTTTTTTCAAGTGGTTTTGGCACCTCTTGTTTTGGTTTACCAATGCGGTTTTTCCTCCCACAAGTTTTATAAATTGAAGTCTTGAGATGGTAGTAGCATCTTGTGTTATTTGTAGGTGTATAGAAGCATTCAAGTTGTAAGATATCATAAAGGAAGTGTATTGTGGCGTATCTCTCTTTCAAAGATAAATAATATACTTTCCCTCTTTTTTGGTGTAGAGTTTTCTTCCAAAAGGGTTTCTCCACATAAATCTCTAGTGTCATATTTGTTTGTTGATTTTTCTATTATGTTAAATGTACAATCACATACATAATTTAGTATTGTAGCTTAGTTCCACCTTATTTTCAACACTTTCAAACATGAGTTCTTATTAAAAAAAGTCCATCCACTCTTTGACATGAGATAATTGAAATAAAATCTCTTGATAATTTAGGTCGAACTTGTATCATACATTCCTACAAAACATTTCTAGTAGGTAAAGTAACACATATATGATGATAAATATCATAATGCATAAAAAATATAATATGCATCCTACAACAACAAGTCGTGTGTTGGTGCAAAAGATGATGACAAGGGCCCTGCTATTAGAGGGTCGACTGAATGGAAAAATTCCTTTGATGCTGAGAAGGAGCTGTTGGACATGATTGAAAAGCATAGAAGCCAGGAGCTTGAGGTGGCCAACACCTTGAGTAGTTTGAATTGGTGTTTGGTCTTCTTCTTAGTTGCTATATGTTTCCTACTGGGTCTCATTTTTTTTTCTTGTTGTTTTGTTGTTTTGATGTTGTTAGGTGTTGTTGTTAGCTTATTGTCTTATCTATTGTTCAACACCCTTTTTTTTCTTGTTTTTTGGCTTTTGGTATGCTGCTAGTGTCGTTTTGAAGTACTTTTTTAGCAACATTTTGTATCTTTTGTTGTAAAGGGTTTTGGGTCCCTTCAAAACCTATTTTTCCCTTATAATCAAAACAACTCATGTGTGCATGATTTATTTTAACATAAAAAGGTTGGATATCTCAAAATACCTTTAAGTTTTGATTAAATTGTGTTTGAGTCATATCCAAATAGTGTTTAGGATGTGGTTCACAATTTTGAGATCCAATTAACCTTCTTACAACATCTCTTTTATTGGGTGAAACACTTGTATTATCTTTCAAAAAAAAAATCAATTAATGCTCTTAAAGTATCAACAACAACCTTTTCTTTGTTTGGGAGTCTACCTGAGAATTCTTATAGTGTATTATTATTGGGATCCTCAACTATTTTATATCTCCCAACAACTCTCAATAGTATCGTTCTACTTACCTTTAGTGATCTACTTGTTTTCCTAATCAAACAAGATTTTTTTGTTTCATTACTATAGTTGATGTAAGAACACGTCAGGTAACATTATTGTCTTTAGTACATGAGATTGAGACTATTGATTGGTACACACTAATTTAATTTCTTACAATAGTTCTTTCACCATTGGTATTGGATAATATTAAACCAAGGATCTTCATAGTGTCTCTAAAATTAAGATTTTTTATCATCTCAACTAACAATTAACACATTCTCATTTCACTTAAGCTTTCATAAAATATTTTCCATAGTTTAATAGTTATTCTTCTACAAGTGTGTTTGGAAATTTTATTGGGCATTGGTTTCAAAATATTTTTATCATCTTCAATTAGAAACTTTGGTATTTTACAAATAATTTTAGGAGGTGTTTTTGGTTTGCATTAAGTAAATTTGATTAATCATTTATTATTTCAATGTGTTTTGGAACTGGTTTCTAATTTAATATTAATTGGTATTGAAGATGTACCTTCTCCTCTACATTTTCTCATTCAAAGAAGCCTTTTCATGTACTCCCTTTGTTTTTGTTTCTCCACTTCAACTTGCTTGGGTGTTCCTCACCTATTCATTCCCATGATACTTATCAATTATTCATAAATGAAGGAAATTATCATTGATACATGTTAATGAAGATTTCAATTACAAAAAGAAAATGATCACAAATAGACTCTCAATAACAAGTAAATGATTATTACTTATACCAATTAACAATATTCAGTTCTAGAATATTATCTTTGAAGTTCCTCTTAGGGTTACTTGCTCCAAATTAAAGAGGAAACTATCTTTTTGGAGGAGTCTTGAAAAGGGCTTGATCAAATTGAATTTCAGTAGCACTGCAAATGGTAACCCTAGGTTTGTTGTCATTGGGGGAATCCCAAAAAATGATTTTGGAGACTTGATCAAATTTTTTGCTTCTCAAATAGGGAGGAAAATTAGTAGTGAAGTTGAAGTTGTAGCTATTTGGTGGGGAGTGAAGAGGGCCCTGTACAACAACATCCACAAGCTTCACATCAAAGGGAATTATGAAATTTTTATAAACTTGATAAAGAGTGAAATGTGTCATCTTGGAGGTTGGTACACTTTATTACTAAAGTGTGAAAATACATTAATTTTTTTGAAGAGATAACAATAAGCCATACCTATAGGGAGAGAAATAACTATATAGATGTTGATGCTAATGAAGGAATGAATGTGCCTGGGTGGAGCATAAAGACAACTCTTATTTAACTATCCATTACTATTCAAAATGACAACACTTAAGAAAATGATTAAAAAAATATGGAAGAAGGGAAGGAGGATATTTAATAATTTTGAGGAGATGCAAAATCTAAATTAGATTGAAAAGAGAAAAGGTACCAAAAGAGAGTTAATTAAAATTGTTGTGGAAACCTTTCTATAAAATTTTGCATGAGGAAAAGGATTGAAGAGATAGACAAACTTGGCTTAAAATATTGTAATCATTTTATGTTGTTTGGGAAATCATCTCAATTAATGATAGTAATCATACAATGGAACATAGATTTCAAAAGAAAATTAAAAATATGAAAAAAAAAATTCCTTTTATTTTTTTAATTGCTCACTTTTACTAAGATCTATAGGAGAGAAAAAAATAATTTCTATGGGAGTTGAAAAGTTGAGGGTGGAACCCCCCACTTGTGAGAGATTGATGAGAAACAATGAAATTTAGTGGATTTTTTATTTAGGTGGGGTATCCAATTACTTTAAAGTCATGCAGGGACATGACAAAGTTTTTATCCATCAAATTCATTAAATCCTAGAACTAGCATGAGGTAAAAATTGGAAGGGTTAAATTCATGGTGATGAAGGAGATGATAGTGGAGGTTGTACAAGAACAAACTGACAAGGGTGAAAGGTGAAAAGGTCTTACAAATCATAGGGAAAATATTTTATTGATGCCTTTCTCAAGAAGGAGGAAAGATTGGTCAAATTCTAGAATGGTTACAAATGAGAGTTGCCAAGGCCCTGGGATGAGGTGAGTTGGAATATTACCAAGTATTTTACCCTTGAAGGTCTCTTTGGAGTTTTCTACACTTATCACTTTCCTCTGCTAGCTCATTTGAAGAATTAGAAAAGTATTAGCTTTCCTTTTTAAATAATGACTTCTCTAGAAGCCTCGATCCTCAACTATGATAAGCCTCCCATACATCAAGGCCTTATACTGTATCTATATCAATTTAAGTTGCGTGAAACCTTACCCCATGCTATAAATCAACCAAGAATTGATGACTTTGGTGTTGAGGAAAAGGAAGATCCCATGAAGAGTCCTCACAACATTGTGGACAAGCCCTCTAAGGGAAAAAAAAGGTCAAGGTGGTTGAGTCCCCTCAAAGAACTCTAGCAAATATTTCAAACTTAATTCCCCTCATAGTGCTCATAAGATAGTGACTAGTATTATGGATAGTAAGAAAAGAAAGGGTCACTATTGAGAATTAAGAATTGTGTCCAAAAATAAAATATTAAAATTAAAGTCATCGAGAGTGCATACCTCTTTAGAGGGGTAGCTTAGTAGTGGGTATAAGGGAGAAGAAGATATTGCTAATTAAAAAAACTGAATAAACCATGAAGGAGAGAGGAAGACCTAAAAGAGCAAGGGAAAGAAGCAAAAAGTAAGAACACTAAAAAAAATAAAAAAGGAGATCTGTGAGACTTGTCGCTGTCAATTTACAAGAAAAAGAAAATAAAAAAGGAAAGAGGGAAATGAGGACATGAGTGTTTAAGAGATGATTGTGGACTTTGTTGAAACCAATGAAGAGGAAGATACAAACCCAAATTATAATAGACCTATGGATATGTATCTTATGATTTACTCCAACTCTATCAAAATCCTTGACAATGAGGAGGAGGTGGAGTCTAATTGAGTTTCTCAAGTTCTAGACTCAAAACCCCCATCTAAACCTTCACAAATTGGAGTTAATAAAAAACATAAAGAAGAAGAGGAAAGTAATGTCCATTAGTTGGAGGATTTGTAGATGGAGAGAAACACAAAAATAAAACACAAAAAGTAGATATTTGAAGAGGACAAACATGAAAGTTTGGGAGAAATAATCACCTAGCTCAGGGAAATGGTGGTTTGAATTCTCTCTATCACCAAAAATTGATGAAGTGTTATGCCACTTCTATGGCAATCTTGTAGGAGGAAAATAGGAGGAAAATGATATTGGAGGAGAAAAGACATAAATTGAAAAAGTTGAAGAAAATTTGTGTAGCCAAGAACGAAAAAGAAGATAAAGAGCTTGTCGTGTGGAACAAGAAGCTGAACCAGATTGTTGATGAGGGGAATGCTCTTACGAGTCTTCACAGCTTGAAGATAACTTATGCTACTTCTATTTTTTGCTTGTTTGTTTTAGCTATGCTCTTTTTTTGCCTTGCATTGCTTTGTGTTGGTGTGTCATTTTGTTATTTTGATGGAATTATGTTTGAAGTTGTTTCTATAAATTTTGGGAGTGGGATCATTTTCCCACCTTATCTTATCAAAAACAAATTGTCAAAAACATCTAAGATAGTAAAATTGACAACTGAAAGTGTCAAACAAACAAAAAACATACAATAATTAGATACTTATTGAATTCCAACACATTTTAATCATTTCAACTCATATAATATAAAATAATGTCGTACAATGCCAAAAAAAGTGCATAAAAATCATGTGCAATTGTAGTAGGGCCTTGATCATGGGTGTTATGTGTTTTTTTGCCCATTTTAGGCCTTTTAGCCTTCATAGAACATGCTCACATGACAAAGCATAGGCACATTTTATAGCTTTATTTGACTACTCTATAGTCCCTACAAATGGGTGATGATTATTAATTAGGTGTTGTACATGAAATTATTCCACTTCTCTATAGTCCCTACACACACAAAATCCCACTTTGTAAATGCAAACCTTTTGTGAGTTGTAAGTAAAGTGCAAATATCAAATACAATTTATGTGGGTAACCTTTGACTAGAGTAGCCTCAATACAAGAACTTGTAGGAGAAGGATGGAGGAGAAGAGGGTTTATAATACAATGAGTGTATAATTCATGTTGAGAAACATTTGGAATTCTTCAAGGAGAAATATAATTTTTCTTTGGAATTAAATCTATTATGATTAAGTCTTCCTATAGGCAAGATTTACAACCCTTTCCTTCTCTTTTGTTATGTTTTACCCACTTTATTGTTTTATTTGTGGCCACCCTTCTTTAACCAAATTCACTAACACTTTTTTTGGTACACTATTTTGATGTAAAATAGATTTATACATTTTAAATCCCCCTGTTTACTCTTAATCAAATAAATTATGTGGGTCACCCTCCTACCATCTAGAATCCATTCCAATCTCACCCTCTAGTCCATTTGAACCTTCTCTTACTATGTTATCCACTCCCCTCTCTTCCTCTTGTAGTTGTAATATCTCAATGACATAAGCTATCTTATACTACTATGGTTTTTTAGTGTGGTGGCATGAGGTTGGTCTAACTTGATATTCCTATCTAACCTACCCTCTTACTATTTCTACTTATGGGGGGTGTGATGAGGACTTAAGGTGTTAGTAGAGTCTAGAAATCTTCTCATTGATACAACTCATGCCTCTGTCCTCTACATATTAGATCTATAGAATGAAACTTTATAAGCTATGATCTACGAAACTAATAAGGAAACCTCCTAATTGGTTGTACCTCAACCAATTCTCTCCTTTCCATTAGTGATGTAGTGATTTTATATTCCCAATAGGATATTCTATCCTTGTCCATAGCCTCACACATAGTATAGGGATTTATGATCATGTTTGTAACAGTGATGTCTTTGTATCATCTCCTAAACCTACCTAAAAATTGCTATGGTCCTCCCCATCTAGTGGCTATAGGGTAGGACTTCTTATAATAATGTGTCCCTTTTGATATAGAGCCACATGCTCCAAGAAACACCCCATCACCCATGTAAGGAAATCAATTTTTTTGCCCTCATTCATATGATCCTATATAGATCACTATAAGTATGGATTAATATTTCCATACCTTAGCTAAATATGCATATTTGTACATCATTCTACTATACAATAGGATTCCAATCATAGAGAATCCTATATTCTCCCTTATAACTTGTGATTTCTTAGAAATGATCCCCAAAATAGATTTTTAAAGGGATAAAATGTCATATCTTAATATCTTATAACAAACTCTCATTTTCTTCTAGGGTTCTCCTACCTAGGTTGATCCATAAAGATCTATACCAATTAATCACCATTTTGAGATCCCAAGGGTTGTTAAAACCAACACATGCCATAAAATAAACGCTTCAAGGGTATTTTATACTTCTAGGAGATTCATGGTACATTCTTCATACACCAATGAAAATTATAAGTTATTTTAGTCTTTTTATCAATATGCCAATATATCACACAAAAAAATGTTGGATAGAGGAATTTATAAGGAGTTGGTAACCCTCATTAAATTGGTTATCTTTAAAACTAATCTAGATCTATGTTACTAAGTAGATCTAGGATATTGGAGAGACATTCTTGGTTCATATCTTATATACACCTTGATTCATAATAGTTTCTAATCAGTTCAAAACCAAAAAAATAATTTAAAACATCACTAAAACTTAAACCCTATTACTCATAACCAAAACCTCATGTTGTCAAAATGCAATTGTTATACAACCACTACTATTAATATTGTTACCATTAGGGCCTTTGGGGAAATATTGTGGTGGTTTTGAAACCATTCCAATAGTCCAAAAACTATTGCATAGATTCTAGAAATAATTTTAGTGTGAAATCAAGAGTTTTTTAACTACACCTTGAAAATATAAAAAATACTAAAAATACAAAATAATTAAATTTACAAATTTAAATTACACACACATTCTACATAATTCTAAAATAATTTTGACCATAAATTTATCATAATCATTATATTTAAGATAGTTTTAAAGAAAAAGTATATGTTTATTGAAAAGGAAGGTCTTGCTTGTAACTAATGCATACAAGAGCATTGCAATTACACCTTCCATCACTATGATCAATGTCTCAAGATCTCTTTGTAGACTATAAAATCATTCAAATTCATCACCATAAGCTTGGAGCAAAAAATGTCTCAAGTGCATAGGCTAAATTGACTTGGTTTTTAAGACGATTTTAAATATATTAATCCCCTTGTTTTGTAAAGGATATACCATTTTTAAGGTTTTGGATGTGCAGTTAATCTCAGGTGGTATATTAAAACCTTGCATCAATGGTAAATCCTTTTTTCTTTCATTTTTCAACACTTTATTCCCAATAACTCATTATGTTGAACTCAAATTATAATTTTATTATTTTGCAAATTCTTGGTGAGATGAGGAAGATGAATATGGAAACAATCTAAGAGACCAAATCCCCTCATTTCCATGAAAGATGATGCTTGCATATCATTTGCAAGGAATTTATTTTAAGGAGTTAATATGTAATTACTTAAATTCCATGAGTGGCATTTGGCAATTTAATAATTATTGACAAGCCTCTCAAAACTTCATAATGGCATAAAATGAGATCAGTAATTTTCATGGCTAGGATGGTTCCACTTAGCTTCCATTTCATTCATATTTCATCATTTAATCGTCCCTTGCATTTTCCCTTCGTTTTGACCTTTAAAATTTTATGTTTTATGAAGTATAGCAAAACCACTAGTAGTCCTTGTTGGTGTAATTAAATATTTAAATACACTTTATTAAGTTTACTTAGGTCCTAATTACGTTTTCCTTTTAGGGTTTTTGACCTTTCTCTATAAAAGCAAGTTATCTCATGTAATTCACCATTCCTAATATATTATTTGCATTAATATTATGCAAATTGCTCTTGCATTTCTTATTTTCTCCTTGTAGAAGGATAATCATAGGTTTTGCAAGTGATCTTGGTTTTATTGAGTTTATTGGAAACTCTAATATGGTATCAAAACCTTGATCTGCAAGCCCCTTCTCAGATCCAGGAGAAATTCGACTAAGAGAATTTTTGGGCATCTTTAAAGAGATTAGGCCTTGAGATTTTTTCTAGTGCATCTTGAAGCAAAATTGACCTCACCATTGTGATCAAGAGGCCGAATAAATGAATTTTGATATAAAATTTGACTATTTTTGGCGTCAGGAGCTAAAAAGGCAAAAAAAAAGGTTATGGAGGTCGTACAACCCCCAAAACACTCATTCATATGACATTTTTCAATTATTAACTTTAGCAACGCTTTAAGTGTTGCCCATTTAAAATAGGAAGCACCACCCCTATGAGTGATGCCCCATTTGTGAAGCGGCGCCCATAGGCAATGCCATCGAAGCATAGCTTGCAAATCCCATCGCCTAGTCACTTAGCACTTAAGGGCTTTTCTTATAGCCACATGGTCATTTGAGCATCCAAGCACTCCACCAAATCCCCCATCTAATCCTTAGCCCTTGTTAGAGGTCACATCAGTGACCAATGGCTCCAACTGCCCCAAGCCACCTAGCCCCCTGGTCGTCCATGTGACCAAGGGCTATTTTTTAAATCCTAGGGCTCCTTGAGGGCCAAATTGGGTAGTTTTTGCAAAATTGGGTGTATCTTGGGCATATGATCTTTAATTTTTTAAAACTTTATATCATTAGAAAGATGGTTCGAAACCATTCCAGATCTTCAGTCTATTTTTCTAGATCTTGCTCCTAATTAATTTTTCAAGCCTCTAAAGTCAAATAAAGTTGTTTATAGTTAGGAGGCCATAACTTTTGACTAGAATATCAAAATTTTCATGATTTAAGATGCATTGGAAAGTTGATTTTGTCCTCTACATAGATCTTAGACATATTTTTCTAGAATATTTACTAGGTATTTGATATTTTCATCAAGTCTCAGGTTACATTATTTTGGTTCTTTGATTGGAGAACCTCAAACCAACTTCATGGAAGAAGATGCGAACATTAATTCGTGCATGCAACACTTCCTTTTTGCATGCTTTATGTTTGCATGTTCTCCTTTTACATGCTTTATTTTTTCCCATTTTGATTTTTGAGGTTTTTTAAAAATTGTTAGTGTTAATCAACCACTGCATGATAAAGTTCCAAAATCAAGGGAAATTTTGGGGTAGTGTAATAAATGAACTTTAATAAAGTTCCATTAAGGGGGATTGCATTCATAAGATTTTAGTTTTTTTGACACAACATGATATCATAATAATTGGATTAGAGTGTAGTTGCATGACATGCACTCTGACCCCATCTCCATATGGTGACAAATCACATGAGTTGTATCTGGATTTTGTAGTTTCTCTTGGTCACATCTTGCTCATGACTTGAAACATTTTGGTTCACATCAGTTCATGTCTCAGATTGATATGGTCAATGATCCCAAATCTTGCATTCGATTCACATCGGGTCACATCTCAGTTTGAGGGCCATTCATTATGGCTAATGTTCATGAATCTTCATGGTACTTGCTCCTATGGATAATTTTTAGTCACATTTTGGCATCGACATCAAGATACACATACCTTCCATATTCTTTCATGATTTATCTCCTATTGGGAGGCCATATATTAGTACATGGGTACCTCATCAGGCCTTGTAGCCACGTCCCATCCATGCATCCATCCTTGCATTTTTTGTATGCTTCTTATTCTGCCAAAGTTACACTTAAGGGGGGTGTTAGTGTAATTCAATATTTAATTACACTTTATTAAGTTTAGTTAGGTCCTAATTAGGTTTTCCTTTTAGGGTTTTTGACCTTTCTCTATAAAAGCAAGTTATCTCATGTAATTCATCATTCCCAGTATATTATTTGCATCATTATTATGCAAATTGCTCTTGCATGTCCTATTTTCTCCTTGTAGAAGGCTAATCACATGTTTTGTAGGTGATATTGGTTTTATTGGAGACTCTAATAGTCCTTGGGTTTCAAAACTATTATGGTTAGTTTTTATTTGTTGTTGCATTTTCAAAACCACCAAAACACTTTATAAGGTTACCATAATAGTCTCAAAAGTATTGTGGTAGTTTCATAATCAATATCTATGGAAAGTGGAATTTTCACATAAGGATGAAAAAATAATTTGAAGAGTATGGAAGGACTATAGGATCATATGTTGTGCACCTTGCAATTCCTACATGTAGTTGAATTATTTATTATTTTTAATATTATAAATTAATGTTCCCACATAGAAAAGGGTGCCCCACTTGGATGCAATATTGAGATTTAGTTATTGTCACTCCACATCACGTGTTTTGGTCTATCTGATGATGAATGTGTCATTAGTCTATGCAAGAAGTTGATAGAGAGGGAGAGGGAGAGATTGAGAGGGAGCAATGGAGAGGGAGAGATGGAGATAGAGAAACATAGAGAGTGAGAGAGACATGGAGAGGGAGGGAGATGGAGAAATACAAAGAAAGAGATAGGGAAGAGAGCTCGAGAGAGTTGTCTAATATAAATAGGATGGAGATAGATTTAGAATGGGGAGAGAGTTTGAGATGGAGATAAACATAGGTAGAGAGAGGATGGAGAGCTAAAGATACATGGAGAGATGAAGATATTAAGATTAAGAGGGAGAGAGATAGAGAGGGAGCTTAGGTAAGAGACATATAAAGAGATAGTGAGAGAGGTAGAAAAAGATAGAGGGAGAGGGTGAGATAGAGAGATAAAGGAGAGGGGGATGTATATATATATATTAATAGAGAGAGAGAGAGAGAGAGAGAGAGAGAGAGAGAGAGAGAGAGAGAGAGAGAGAGAGAGAGAGAGAGAGAGAGAGAGAGAGAGAGAGAGAGAGAGAGAGAGAGAGAGAGAGAGGAGAGAAACATAAATAAATGGTGAGAGAGATAAAGGGAGAGAGGGAGAGGGAGAGGGAGAGAAAGAGAGAGAGAGGGAGAGTGAGAGGGAGAGAAAGGGAGGATAAAGAAAGATAAGGAGAGGGAGACTGAGAGAGAGAGGGAGAGATAGATAAAGAGATAAAGAGTGAGAGGGATAGAAACATAAATAAATGTTGAGAGAGATAGAAAGAGGTATAATGGGAGGCAAAGGGGGAGGGAGAGAGACATAAAGAGATAGTGAGAGAATGACATAGAGAGAGAGAGAAAGCGCTATGAAGAGGGAGAGATGGAGATACCAAATTGAATTAGACTTTTAACTTCTATAAAATGTTCTTGTGTTTCATAATGTAGACACATTATGTAACATGCTCATGTTACAAAATGCGCTCGTATTTTATAAGCAATTTTTGTTTCTTGCCATTTTTGGCTTGGAATAGGTTTAGGGAATGAGCCTAAAGTCCTGAACTATTAATTTGCCTCCATTTCACATGTTTTTGGCCTTTAATGGAGTTTTTCAACTTATACGTCATCAAGTTTACACATTAGATAACGATATTTAACAAAATTGCCACCAAAATGTTGCACGTCTTCTTAGCTTTTTAACCACACATATTTATATATATATTTTTATTTCAAATACACTAACATATTTATTTTAAATTTCTTTTACTAATGTTTCTATTTTCCTTATATACATATGTATTGATTTTTTTATATAAATTTTGATCGGCTGATTGAAATTTTTAAAAATTTATATAGGATTGTTCTACGTTTCATTCATTGCACATTAAAAAATATTATTGATTATTGTTAAAGTGGATGCATCTTAAAAATTGTTGATAATCATTCTACTAAAGGTGCTCAAATTGAAGCAAAGTTATTGCTTATGATGATGAAGCTTAGCCACCCGTAACTGTGAAGTAGGAGCAAAGCGGTTGGATTTGAATGTAATAGTGGGATGACAAATATTTGAGGTGGTAGCCTTGTATGCACAACAATAAAATTTAACCAGTTGATGACCATAGACACAAATAAAGTAAGAAGTATGCTTAATGGCCCTATTCCACCAAGTAGTCCACCTATTCAGTTGAGAAGGCCTAGCCTCCAAATTCCACACCCAAAAAATGTGGGCCAACATTGGTTGATGAGTCATCAAAGAAGTATTAAAGTAAAATTGTGAATTGATATCCATAGGAACAACAATTTGCCACTCAATATAGAATCTAATGGGACAATGGTCAAAAATAGTTACTTCTAGAAAGGCTTAATCATAAGAGGGAAATAGTTAGAAAAATAAAACGATCGAGTATAAATCATAGCATAATCAAGGTGCTTAAATACTCTATCTAGACTAGCTTAGAAATTATTCCACATAAACAAATATGTATGATTGTGGTGGTGTCCCATATTGATAAAAGGAGCCCAATTTATTATGCATGGTACACCACACCTCCCTTTTACTAGTTATCGATTGCAAAGGAAACTACACAACTTTAACATATGCCATCTCAACCATATTAAAGTCCCCACACATAACCAAGTTGTGGCAGACATTGAATCAACAATCCACTCCCACAAAAGTGAGCTTTCAACATCATTGAAAGTATACATATTGATATGCCAAATGAATGTTTTTTAATATTTAAGAGGATCCAAATCACTTAGTTGGTAGAGTCACAACCATGATCAACCATATGCTAGAGCCACCTAAGAGAGAGAACGATGATGACCCCTCCATGACCCAGGTTGTGATTGCTATAAAAAGTGAGCTAACTAGCCAAATAACACAAGCAATAGAAAACAAGAAACTAGTAATTTTAATCTATTGTAAATAGAGGACATCAAAAACTATATATTTTTGATGAACATTCCTTATTGCGTACTTGGAGAGAGCAATATGACCTTGAACATTCTAGGAGACAAAATTTATTGATGAGTCAAGAGGCATGTCATCGCTATCTAACTCTTCAAGAGAAGAATAATGCTAATACAAAAAATCATCTCAAGAAAAACTACCCAACTAAATGTTGGGAATTGAGATCCTCCTTTTTGTACAACAAATTCTCCTTTCCCCATGCAAATTGTGAGAACAATGTAGACCTATTGGAGGAGGAGAATGAGTAGTTTTCTTTGACTATGAAGATAAAAAAGATGCTGGATGCGACATTCTAAAAAAAATAGGCCAATTGGAATGCTCATTATTAGAGTGAGCTACCTCTTTCCCCTTTTCTTGCTGATTTGATGACACCCCTATTTGTGATTTAGTAGTTGGGTAGCCAAAATTACTTGAGGGTTTTGCTCAAGGAGCTAGTATCAACATTTTTGTTTTTGCAGTTCTTGACTATAGGTCCTTAAAGAGATCAATCTCTACACACACACATTTGTGGATGAGAAAAACAAAATTTATCAAGCTTAATGCAAATGAACTTGTCAAGCAAGGCTGATATAATGGTCAATAAATACCAATAGGGTAGAGATAAACCATGGAATTTAAACCAAATAGGAACACAAAATGTCTTTTCATCTGAGATAGAAGAGTCATGGAGCTAAGGTTGAAAAACCAAGAGAGACACATGGACATATCATAGGCCATATTTATGGATAGCCTCTACATGACTAGGTTCAACAAAACAAAAGAAAAAACATCCCTTAGTAAGGTTTTGGGCTGCATCAAGTCCTTGCTTGTTAAATCACTTTAGCAACATGCTATATAGAAAAGTTCTTCCCACAAAATAACCAATCAAAGTAAAGTGCTCCAACCATTTACATGTATTGTCAAACTTAAGGATGAGTAAAACAACATCTGTAGGAAGATTAAAATTTTTATTTCATAGAAGACCTTGGGCACAAATTTTTGGGGATTGTTATTTGATGGAACCATTGCCCAAAATTGCCAAACCAAACACCAACATAAATTTTTAAGTTGAGAAAATTTAAGACCATATTTACGATGGCCTAAAAAGCTTACAATAAATACCAAAATTCAAAAATTTTCCTTTACCAAAGATGTGATGTGACATAAAAATTATGATATACTTCAAACAGAAACACATAACCCTAACATAACTTTTTTAAAACTTTCATAACAAATATCAATAAATCTGTCAATTTTACAAATATATTGAAAAAATACAAATCTTTAATAATAATAATAATTTTAAAATAAAATAAAATAACTTTTGTCAATGTATTTAATCCTAAATTCGTTTATCTTTAAAAACACTAAACACCAATACATATCTCTAACATGTTTTGTCAGATAATGAATTTAAAATATCTGTAATAGCGTTTTCTCTGTTCCAGAATGTGCTGCCATGACAATGCAAGGTAATTTGAAAAAAACAAAAACAAAAAACATTATTTATAAGGGCAAATTCTAAGGATTAGCTCCTGTGAATCTCTGGAATGGCGGCTCAGGGCTTGACATTGTGTTCTCTAAGTGCTCCGAAATGCTTATACTATCATGAAGCTGATTTCAGCGTTTGTAGAGCAAAGTTTATTCCTGGTCTGCGAAAGAGGGCTTGGAAGATTCATGTTAAATACAGCCCCATAGCATCAAAACAATGTTCACCAAATCATTTCAAGGCGAATGCTAATCGCGTCGCTGCATCGCCTCTAGTTTCCTCCATTCCACAGGTATTTTGTTTGCATTATTTTTGATCCAAAATTTACGCATTTATTTTTGTTAATTTAATACCGTTTGAAATTGCTTAAACCTTTGTTTTAGATGCGAAGACCAAGAAGAAAAGGTCCTTTTAAGGCCACGTGCGGTACCCAGGCCCTCAACCATACATTGACTATAGGGTAGCTTAGACTGCACTGTGTACCTGCCCGCGCTTAGATTAAATGTTACGAAGACCCTACCTGTCTTAAATTTCAAACTTTTTCTACCTCCATTGAATGAATGAATAAATGAAAGATTGATTTTTAATGATGTCCACAAGACCAGCAGCCTATGGGACCTAGAGTGAATCCTTAACCATTATTTAAGTTCCTTTCAATATTGGCTCTCCTATTGTGAATCTTGATTGAGAAGCCTTGCCTCCTTAAAAAGTTCTTTTTTCAAATTGTTTTAATATTGAATACCGAATATCTTCATATGCAGCATATTCGATGATGAAGTGCCATTCAGTTTCAACCACCCCTTTGCTGTAGAAAATACAAGTTCTTTCTTCTCAATCTTCGTCGGGGACAGCCCATCTACCTGTTTCACATCTAAGATGATGAGATCTGATTCTCAGCTGTGCAACTAAAAGTCTAGCCTTCTCCTTAATTGCAATCCTTAGTCTTTTTCATCATGCTTCCATGCGGGGTTGAACTCTTTGACATAATGTGCTTTTATTCAACCAATCTATTTTGTCCACATAACAGTCCTAAATTTTTCTAACACAATTTTTTTTTATCTCTTCATTAGTGTTAGGACATTCATGTAACTTAATGTCCCATTTGCTCATCCACTTGCTGTTTTTTTTCATCCAAGTCTTCTTCCTATGGTTCAATTCCTCCTCAATAACCATTTTGGGCCAGTGATGCTCATCCATGTTTTCAATTTTTTTTAAATAACTTATCAAATGAATTATTGCTGATGCCTCCATTGAAAACATTCCAGCTTCAGCCAAAAGAATCTCATAGGGAATTATTTATTTGACTTTGATACTACTAGTGATTAGATGCTTTTGAATTCTTTCTAACTATCTCCACTTGTGGTTTGACTTGCTACTCCCCCAAACCTCACAACCATAGAGGACAACTGGTGTGACTAACAAACCAAAAAGGGTTTTCTTGGTTTTCCAATCCCATAACTCTGCTTTCCTACATCTATTTTGCAACAAGTAAGAAGCTCTCCAACCTCCTTGAATCCTTTTCGTTCTACATGTCTTCTAGCTGAGCCTATTTGTGAAAATCAATTCCCAATTACTTGTATTCTTCCACGATCTCAAACGAGCTCCCCTCAAAATGAAATTAACTTGCTGCTTCTTCCTTTTCAAAGACAAAATCATGACTTTGGTTTTGTTGGTGTTCACTTGCATCCCAACCTCTTGGCAAAAGAGCTCTAAAGCCTTTAAATGCTCTCTTAAATTGAGGGCAGTTTTTGCAATTAGGATAAGATCATCTACATATAAAAACAATTTCACCACATAACCAACAAGTTGAATACCCTCCCCGCCAGTTTTGTTTAACCATTCTTCAAATTTATCAATATATAAACCAAACAAAGTGGGGGATAGAGGATATCCCTATTTGACTCCAATGTTGCTACCAAAGCATATATACATACCCTCTTTGGTTTTGATATTAGCTCTAACTTGCTCATAAAGCTTATGCACTACCGCTCTAAATTCATTAGGAATCCCAAGTTCCTCCATTCTATTTTATAGTTTGTCCCTAGGCACAGTGTCAAAGGCTTTTTTGAAATCAACAAAGCAACAAAAAGCTTCTCCCCTGTGGGTGTCTCAAAATTTTTTCATTATAGTGCCTAAGTGTGATGCAGTGATCAATGGTAGAGTGGCTTGGTCTAAAGCCAACCCACCCTTTTGCCTCTCTTTTTGCCCAACTGCTGATTTTGCACTCCATCATGCTCCCAAAAAGTTTTCCAAGAAGAGGATTGACCATGATAATACGATAGTTAGAAGGATTATTGATATCTCCACTTTTGTGTAGAGGGATGACCACACTAGTTGTCCATTCTTCCAGAAAGCCACTTTGAGTGATGTTAAAAATTCTTTTGATGTGAGAAGCAAGGAGCTCAATTACCCACTTAAAAAATTCAGCTTGCAGCCCATCAATGTCTTGAGCTTTACCACTTGCAAGGTTCTTTATACCTTGCTTAATGTCTTCCACAGAGAAGATCTAACTTGGAGCACTAATTATGGGAGGCTTACCTTTCTCAAGTGGCCGCTCATAAAGGAGCTTTGCATAATCTATCCAATGTTCCTCCGTGATATTATCTTCTATTTGTTTTTGCTTTTGCTGCAACTCTCTCCAAAAGCCTTTGGGGTTGTGTTTACCCAAAGAAAATAACTCACTCCTTCTTGAATTCACATAGCTTTCTTTTTTCAGATTTTATCAAATTCTCATATTTTATTTTGCTTTCTTTTTTTGACTCATTCTTTTTGACAAATCTTTTTGCAGCCTTGCAATCCTCATCATACCATGGATTAGCCTGTAAGTGTTTGAAACCCTCTTCTTAGCTTGAGATCTCTTGCACACTTTTAGAGCCTTGTGGATTAAAGGGATTAACATATTGCTGCAATTGTAGTCACTTTCTTCATTGTTTCCCTTGTACGTTATGTTGTTTTTTGCTATTTGGAGGTGATGTTCCAACGTAGTAGGAAAGAGCTCTTGATTTTCATGATTCACAAGGATTTTACCTTGTGAATGGACTTTCCCATGAATGTGTTGGATCTGCCATTCTTGCTGATTGCTTGTGTGGATGCCAAACTTAACAAGAAGAGGTATATGATCAGATTTTAACTCAATAGGGCATCTCCCAAAGTTGAACCCAAACAACCTAGAAATAAAATTCTAAGAACAAATCACATAGTCCACCACACTTTGACTATTGTAGGTTTTACTAGTAATACCCACTTGATCCTGGCCAAGTTTTCATACCATTACAAATAACCATGTCATACAAGCTACATAGACCTAGTAACTCCACTTCAACCTGCCTACTTTGTCATACAAGCTACATAGACCTAGTAACTCCACTCCAAGTAACTCCACTCCAACCTGCCTACTTTCCTGCATCTCTTGTTGTTTTCACTTTCTCCTACTCCTTCCTTTGCTCTTCTTGTTGGCCAAATGTCAAGCTTTCATCCAAGTAGATATGAGTGCCTCTAAGTATCCCTCTATTCTTTAGGATCACATTCTTGTCTTCCATGCTTCTTAAGGTAACTCTTACATGCCTATTCCTTCCTTCTTTTGTTTTCTTTCCAATCCTGTTTGCTTGTTGAATACAACCTGTCCATTTTAGCTTGTCCTTAAGAAAATCTCTTGCTAAAATATCAGTTCTTTCCTTCTCCCCAAAGGTCCTCAAACCTTTGATGATGATATTTATAGCTTTGTCTTGCTTGTCTTTTTCTTCTCTTATTTGCCTCTTGATATGTTTCTCTATGATTTATTTTTGCATAGTTGATGGTCCATTTACAACTTGTGCCCAGGATTTGGCCTCTTCTCTTTGGTCTCTTAGTTTGTTTTCCCTTGTTTCCATGTTTGTAATTGTTGATTGAATCGCTTCTAGTTTAGTTGTGTCACTTACTTTCATTGTATTTGAGCTCTTTTTTTCTGCTGTTTTTTCTTGTTCTAGTTTTGTTTTATAGTGATCAGCTCCTCCTGACCTCTTTTCATTTTGCTGTGCAAGCTTATTATTTGCTCTTTGAGAAGCTTGTTTTCTCTTGCATGGTTCCAACTAGCTTCTATAATTTATTTTAGCTTGGAATCTTCATGTTGCCCCTTTGCTTCCAAAAATTCAATCCTCTTTTTCATGTTCACGAGCTCATTTACAAAGAGCTCTGATGACTACAACAACGGTGTGGTTGTAGGACTGTAAGAGTCCTTATTGTCTTGAAACCCTTCCACACTTTCCCTTTTATCTGTTGTGAAACTTTCAATTTTGCTTTGATTTGGCCTAGAATCCTCTTGAAGTGAAAAAATCTCTTTCATTTTACCTTTCCTCCTCTTGCTCTGTTTGGTCACCTACTAAATGAAGCATTTTAATAGTGACAGTTACATTGTTTCTAGCTATTTTTGGTAAAACCATAATGAGCCTTTTTTTTGCAACTGCTTCATCTTTTGGTTCTGAACCAGTCAGTTGCGCCATAACTGAGGAATCTCTTCAATCAAAGGTACCCTATACTTGCATCTGGCCTCGACCATGGTTACATCTCTTTTCAGTTGCTTTTATATACCAATTTTAGCATTTAATGCCTAGACCACGGGGTACATCTTCGTTCAATTGTTTATCCATTTTCAACTTTTAATGTCTCCGCGGGGATCATGATTACCCAATATTTGCATTGAGCTTTATTCATTGACACAAAATTCATTCTATAGTTTCACTCAATTTAGTGTCTCTAGTTTATCCTTTTTCGAATTTACAATGTATTTTCACTGAGCATCAGGGTACATCTCATCTAGGAGTAGCAATATACTCGATTTAACATTGAACATTTTTAAGGGAGATCTTCCATCAAAGTTACCCTTTATTTGCATAGAGTCTTGTCCCTTGGGATATAACTCCACCCAGTTACAGCAAATTGTTCTATTTCAACTTTTATGTCTCAGAAATATTTTTGATAAATGTTCCTTCTGTTTTTGCGCCATGCATGTTGGGGTATACCCTACTTGATTACAACAATTTACCAATTTTTGACATTTAACATGTCTCTAGGAGATCTTCCATCAAGGCTATTTGTATTGAGCCTTGTACCTTGGGTTGGACCCCATAGAATTGTGAGAATTTACTTAATTTTAATATGTAAGATGCCTATGGGGGTTTTTGCATCAAAGTTACCTGGTATTTACACCAGACCTTCTCCATTGGTGTATACCATAATTCTGTAGGTGTATACCACTTCCAATTATGGAAATTTACCCAATTTCAACGTAACATGTCTGTAGGAAATTTCAACCCATGTCACAGAGTTCTCTGAGTTTATTTGTAAAAATTTGAATTCTGGCAAAAATAATAAAAATAAATAAATTCATTCAAAATCACCCAAAAAGTTCACACGTAACAATTTTCATAACAAAATGTTAAAAAACTCTTTAGGGTTTTGACTTTTAATGGAAAAATCTAGAACATTTGTGTCCACTAGGGTTTTATGATTTATTTTGCTGTTGCCCTTTTGTTTGCTTTCTGCTGTTGCCTCTGTGTTTGCTGCTGCAGCCTGTGATAGATAGACAAGGCACTACCTTGACCCTGTTTCAAAGATTTCAGCATGTTTAATGCTGCTAAAAGTTTCAGTCCTGTTGTTTGCAAATATTTTGGACCTTTTGTTTGCTGCTTTTGGCTCTTGACACTCATGACAATTGATCTTGATTTGTGGCGATGCCATTTATTTGGTGTCAAACTTCTTTTGCCTTGGGAGTGAAGAATCATACAATGAGAATCCTTATTTTTCTTCTGCACTATAGTCCAATCATTCTTGTATTTGGGTTCATGATCAATCATAGTGGACTTTGAAGAAACCCAAACAGATTCTCGAGGGGAGTGGGTCATCCTTTCCATTATTAATTATATATATTTTTAATCGGTGAATTGTGGGTAAGGGCCACTCCTGTTATGATAATAGATAAACAAAAACCAGAGAAATCCATTATATGAGAAAATATAGAACCTGGCAATAACAGCCAAAGAAAACCTAATTTAGACTAACCTAAGGCCAATTTCCATCAACAAGAATGCCAACCAAAGCCGATCCTGAACCTTTCTTCACACCAGTCTCTCTGTTTTTGCCTTGGAGCGAAGAATCATGCAATGAGAATCCTTATCTTTTTCATCTGTACTATAGTCCAATCACTCTTGTATGTGGGTTCGTGATCAATCAGAGAGGACTTTGAAGAAACCCAAATAGATTCTTGATGGGAGTGGGACATCCTCTCCATTGTATCCAAGTTGTCACTAGTAGCATGGGGGGATGCTCCAAATCACCAATTATAGAGCTAGAAATGGCTTGTCCATCTTGCTGCAGGGGAGAGGTGGACACCTTTTGAGCCAAGATTGGATCAACCTAATAATGGTGTGGCTCTGCCTTATGCCACCAAGTCGCATTCTTGCAGTGTTGTTTTGAAGAACCAGAAGCCTTCTTGAGCATTGAGCTGCAAAATACGCATATTTGAAACAGCTTTGACACTTGAATGGGATGTTGACATAATCAAGGACTTGAGACCAGCACTACCTATTCTTTTTTAGCAAAAGTGACTCCAGAAGTCCCTTATCAAAATCCATCTCGATTCATATTTTGGAAAAAGTAGTATGGGGTTGGTCTTTGGTGTCATTAGAGGCATGCAGAAATTTAACAAGTTAATGACTAATTGCCTTCACCCTTGCGTCAATCTAAAATTGTAGTTGAAGGTAAGGGAGGCTAACCCACATTTCTATCATGGTGAGAGAATCTTTGTTAGGGTTAAAAGAAGGGTTCTAGGATTTTAAATTTTTAAACATAGGAAATGTTTATCCCAAAATCTTGGCGCAGAAGGTAAGATTGCATTTTGGTCTACTTTTGTCTCACAACAAAATATGAAGAAACCCTTTGTTCATGGGAATAGGTCAATTTGAGCTTTAATCTACTACTTCCATTCTTTTGAAACCCATTCATGTAAACATTTCAAAGTAGGCCATAGCTGATGCAACTTACCAATGATAGCCTGGTGCCTCAACACAATTTCATTGGCATAAACACTTGAATTTGTATCAAAATCCACCTCTAGAATTTGTTCAGCCCATTTCACAAAATTATTTGGCTTGAAGAGTGAGCCAACAGTGGAGCACCCATGCATGTCTTCCAAACTCGTGGCTGCCCACTTCTTCCTTGCATCTGCAGAACTTGTTGCATCCAAATACTCATATGGAGAGTTCCTCATGTCCCCAAAATTCATTGCATCGAAATGCTCATACAAAGAGACCTTCAATAGAATTTTGCAACTGCTAAAACATCTTTGAAGGATCTAAGGGTAGATTGATGCCCTAAGTTTTGCCATAAAGAGCCTTAGGAATGATATCTGCTCAAAGAAAACAAAGTGTTGTCACTTGATTTGTGGTTGCCACACATGACAGAAACTGGAGCCTTGAGGGTAGAGCATGGACATGTGTAATCCTCCATTGAGAATAGATTGCGACCATTGCAAATGGCAGAGCTTGGGGTGAATTTGGGACCAGCATGCAATAGGGTTTTGGAAGGCCAAAAGTTATTTAAGAGCACCATCCAAAATATATGGAAATATTTTTTAGATAATGTTAATTTTAATCCTCGCTTCCATAACATTATTAAGATTATCCATTAGTTTAGATTTTTATTTTAATTTTTTTTTTTTAATTTGTTAATAGTTATAGGATTTTATTATCAATAAAACTTTCACTAGGCTCTAGATTTTTATTCTATTTTATTTTAAATTACTATGTTCAGTTTTATATTTCATCTATTTTTTATATTTCGTTTATTTTTACTTTTTCTTTTATTATATATATAATTATTTATTTATTTATATTGTTTTATTATTTATATGAATTTAATCATGAATTCTTTTCCAATATTTATTGGTTGACGAACTTGTTCCAGTTTTTCCTGGCTGGACACGAACTTGTGAACACAATCCTGTGACTTAGATTTCAACCATACATTCCGTTTGAAAGCCTTGAATATTTAGCCTTTAAGCTCGTCCTATTTGACATTGACATTATTTGAATATAATAAATGTATTTTGGTTTTTTCATTTACACAAAGCTGTTTCTCTTAGCCTTATTGGTTGGGGTACACCTAGCTCCAGCTGTAATAATTTACCCATATTCAATATTTAATATGTCTCCTAGGGATTTAAACGCCCTATTCCAAAATTTAACATGCTCCTAGGCATTTTAATCCCTAACTCTGTTATGAAAGCCTATTTTAACATTTAACATCTTATGGGAATTTGAACTCTGACTTCTGCTATGAAACCCTAGACAATTTGTCAATTAAACTCACCTGTTTTGGCTTTTATCACTATTTAAAAATAATAGTTCTATTTTGCACTAAGCCTTGTCGGTTCACCTTATTCAACTCTAGTAATTAACCCAATTTCAAAATTTAACATGTTTCCTAGGTATTCCAATCCTGAGCTATGCTATGAAAGCCATGGATATTTACCACATAAGCTCATTCTGTCTGACTTTATCATAATTGTATTTGTAAATATCATATTCTAAATATTTCTTGTACATATGTTTGCTTTGATGTATGTTCATAGGTTCTTGAATCGCTGATTAAAAGGATAGACTTATCTGTAGATGAGATGGAAGGAGTGGTTGATGAACTGCTTGATGGAGGAGTGAATGAGGCTCAAGTCAGTGCACTGCTGGTGCTGCTTCGGGCCAAAGGAGAAACCTTCAATGAGGTAAGCACATTAGTTAAAGTCTTCAGGCTTCTACAGGTTAACATTACGAATATAAATTTTGGGAATAGCTTTCTGTAATTTTAGCGGTAAGATGTTTCTGGTTGTAACTTTTCAACTGAGAGACCTTTTAGTACGAAAGCATATTTTCAGTTTCTTACAAGATAAGATTTGATGATATAAGGGTAATGCAAGCTCATTATATGCATTATGAGAATCTCTTTCAAAGTTTATTTAATTCAAATGACTTTTTATAATTTTGATAAATATCCTTTAGAGTAGCCATTTAAGTGTATATTTCAGGCTTTCCTTTGCCCTGGTAAATCTTGGTGAGATTTCAGGCCCTTTAATATGGTACTAGGTAAGCTTGGAACATATTTTATTTTGTAAACATGGGCCACACATGAACATATCCAATAGTTGTTTCACTTGTTAGCTGTTACACCACAAACCCATCATAATGTATCATACTATTAGAATGTACTTCTCTACCATTACTATCTAATTTTATATTTTTATTTTTCTTCGTCAAGGAATGAGTTGTGGAGAGAACAACCTAATTATGGAAGAGGAGGTAGAAATGCAATTTGTGTAAAAATCTCATTGGACAAAGATTTGGGCAAGTCTTAGGGAAGGGCTGGAAGAGAATGCGGGTGTGTTTTGATCAGTAATATGGTTATATGATTCACATATTGCTACAAGTCTGATTGTCTATCTTCATATGCCACTAGTCAACAAATGGGATAGGCTTGGTTTTGTTATATGGTTATAGGGCGATTGCAAATTGAATTTTGGGTCCATGATGTGGATACATGATAAACACATGCATTGCATAAGTCCAATCGGATGACTTTTAAAGTGCAAATGGGCTAGCAGAAATGAATTTCTAGTTTAGAGTGTGAAATTATTGTTGGGCAACTTGGTTGGATTTGACCTGGCATATAATTTTTTTTATATTAATATTCTAAGAACATTTATATATTTTAAAGGAAATGGATACCTACTTTGTCATAGTTCAGTGTTGCTTAGAAAATCTTATTTCCATTGAAGGTATACAATTCTTTTTGGTGGCATTCTAAGCATCAAGGGGTTTATTGGATAATTCACAAAGGTTATTGTGATTTATCAGTATGGGCAACAAAAAAAAAGCTAACAAGAGCATTAACGTGCCATGTAACAGTCACCTTCAATAGAAGCAGTAGCATATGTTACAAACATCAAGTTGACTAGCCCTTATTATAACATCACATTATCCCACCGTGAATGAAGTTAGAACATGTAGAGAGACATGGAATGACTTTATCTATGTGTTGAATGCCAACTACATCTGGTAGACTTAGAAATGATCTGTCAAAAGTCAAAACCCTTTATATGGCCCCAGTCAATGATGCATCAAATTCAATAAGATCCCTTTTGATCTTTTTTGCTTTGATGATACCAGAGACAACTATTCAATTTTAAAGGATCCAACTGATATAGTGGAAAAATGGTCAATTGATTTGTACAGAAGGAAAACATATAATGCAAAGATGTTCATAGAGGAAAGGAAACGAATATGGCGAAGAATGATGTTGAATCTCCAAAATAAGATCTTTCTTTGTATATTACATTTGAATAACAATCATTACAATTACATGAGATTCTATGATACATCAAAGCCCATGAGTTGTAGGTGTCTCATCTATAAATCCAATAGGCAGTTGAATAGTGTTTGTTGGGAAGGTACCAAGGTTCTTAGCAAATGTAGATTTGGTTGATGTAATTGGTGTTTTCTTACCATTCAAGTTGCACCACACGTGTCATTTGAATCTACTGGCATTGTGTTGTTTACTTGCGTGGAATGCATTGGCATATTTGATTGCTTTCTATGGGATTTTCGTACCTTGTCCATTAGCATGTTACATGCTCAAATATAGATGTGCTGACATGTTTACTTTGTTCCACTAATGTCAAGTATGCATGGGTGAAATTGATTGTTGTTATATCTTTACTTCATTTTTGGCTAGTTGTTGTGGTCACGATATTGATATGATCAATTTGTGACAAAGGGCCAAGATGTTTACAGGCAACAACACACATAAAATAAATTTGAATGTGTTAGGGATGGAAGTGAATGAAAGGACGATAGAGTGTGAATATCAAATCATGGTGCTATGAAAAAGAGCACACTAGTGATCTGACACAATGCTAAAACTGTAAATTGTATGATTGTACCATGCAAAGGTTCTTTACAAAGTCAAAGGGGTTGGATTTGTATTACTCACCGATGGATTATTTGTCTCTTCAAAGAATAATCATGTTACACTAATTGTACAGGTGCAGAAGATAAAGGGATGCCATGGCAATTACAAGAAACACAACTGCTCGCTTCAGTTGGTACACTTACTTTAATTGTCTTTTTTGGAAGTAGGATAGCTACACAAAACAAGATTGATATTGTTGGATCTGTGTGATAGAGACAAATATGAGTTACAAATTTGTGGTATGAGCATGTGCTTTTGGGATGGTTCTAAAGTTTGTGATGAAGATGGTATATGACATTGGGCATCACTATGGTATCATGAGATAATCAAAGCACTAGATCCTCCTAGATTAGTTAATCCCACCTTGACAAGCAATGGGCCACATTGCAACAAGTTGAGGGAGAAGACGTGGAAAGCTATTAGCAGTTTGAACTTTGGCAAGTCATTTGCCATGGGAAGGAGCAAGTTTTTCTTTGACAATTTGGTAGAGGAATCTCTTGGCTTCTTGTGCATCTAAACTTGGCGTTAATGACTTTATGTACTTTTGTTATTTGCTGGTTGAAGTTTTTCCACAACATTTGGTGTTTCCAAGTATAGACATGCTTAAAATCCACTTCTGCATTTTAGCTTACCATCTTGCATCACATCTTCACTAATTAATTAAATAAAACTTTTTGATTAAATAGGCCATCTCTCCTCCAATGGTTAATTAAACAAATCATATTTATTTAATTAATTAAGCTAAGCTCCCACCATCAAATTTATTAAATAAATCACATTTGTTCATTAAACTAATTTTCCTACATCCCTCTCCACTAATCAATTAAATAATCTTATTACTTGATTAATTAGTCTAAAATTCCAAATCCTAATCTAATCCCCACTAAGAAGACAAATCATGTCCCATTTACAATTAAAAATTAAAATATAATCCCCATCAAATCTTAAATCAAACTAATTTTCAATCCTAGCCATCAATTCAATCAAATAAATCCTAGCCATTCATCCCCAACTGCCATCTATCCAAATTCAAAAAAAATTGAATCTTGGCTATTTACTTAAACAAATCAATCTCAGCCTATCCACCAACTACCAGCATTTACTTTCTCCTCCCTCCCAAAATTCAAATTAAAAATTCCTCTCATTCAATCCTAGCCATCCATTTCAAATGAATCTCAACCATTCATTCCTCTCATCGCAATTCTATAAATCAACCCCTATCCCCAACCAAAATAAGAAGAAAAATCCATTGAAGTAGGTATATGCTGCTACATTGATGACTCCCAAGAGCAACCCAACATCAAGCATATCATGAGCACACTCACACACTCTAGGTTTGCATTGGTTTGTAATTATCTAATTTGAATTTGCATTCTAGTTGCTCGATTGGAGGTAGTGGTTGGATTCGAAGTTAGATTGAATCTTGCATTTGTTTCCTTGTGTTTCATTTGTTTTCTCACCTTCTACACCAACAAGGTTGAAAGTTATGATGCAAGATTTCTGCATTGAATATTGGGTGTAGGGAAAGATTAATTGGAAGATTAAGCTCAAAAGCATTGTCTCCAACTTTCTTAGCAATATTATATGAGCCATATGGAAAAGGATTGATCTTATGGTAAGGAATCATGAGACTTTTCTTTTGCAAATGAAGCCATACTTTATCACTAACCTTGAAGGTGTGCAGTGCTCATGTTGATCATGGCGATGCTTGTCTTTAGCATTGAATTTCTTCAAAATGGTTTGTATTAGCTGCTTGATGTGTCCAATGAAGTTGGCAGCTATGCCAACTTCCTTTTGAGATGAAAGAGTTGCTATTGTAGATGGCAGCATATGTGTGCCAACAATTGGAAACTCAATTTAACTTAAGTGGGCTAAGTTGGGTAGAGTTTAATAGAGCTCTATTGTAGCTATGCTAAATGAAAGAAAGACCTTCGTGCCACTTGTGATGCCTCTTGGAATTGTACATTTTGAGAAGATGCATGATAATCCTCTTTGTCACTTGTGTTTGTCCATTAGTTTACAGATGGAATCTAGTAGCCTATGTCAACTTTGTATCTATCATTGACCAACGTGCTTTCCAAAAATTGCTTAAGAATTTGTTGTTCCAATCAAATATGATGGGAGATGGTAATTAAAAGTGAACCATACATTTTGAAACTGCAAATGAGCCTTATGTAGACTTGAGATCTGGTATTTTCACATGGCACAAGAATCACCATCGTTGATAACCTATCAACTCCACATAGGCTTGATCATTACCATGTTTACTACTTAATATTATGTAAAACAAAAAGGAAATCCAAGGAAATTGATTCCCAAGGCAATATGATGTTGACAAAGGAGTATGCATTTCTTGCTTGTTAGCTAGCTTGGTTATATGTAAAGTTCTCTTGAAATTTTTACGATATTTTCCAGTTTGACAATGCAAGCATATTGTCAAACAGTTACCATGTAGTTTGCAAGCATTTTGTCAAATAGTTACCATGTAGTTTGCTCATAGATGAATAACAATAGGTATTGCAAATATGGAGTAAATAATGTTGCTTCTTATAGGAGTCTATATTAGTGTATAGGAGCGAATTTGCACCCCTTGTGTAAATTCCCCTTTTGCATACCCTCACCTTAGAAAATCAAATCCGAAGGCGAAATTCCACATCACCCATCCAGAATGCATCCACTTGGCATGTGTTTTGTGTGTCGGTGGGGGAATTTTCGTCAGGGGCGCAAGTGCGGCGCACAAACATCTGCGCGGCGCGCTGCTGTCCGTGACAAATTCCTGCCCCTGAGTTCGTAGGTACGTTACACTCCTCATTGGGGATGATTTATAACGCATCTGTGCGACCAACAAACCTGAAAACGGTTCGTTTTGGCCTTCAAAGGCATCCCTTTCACATTCACTTCATCTCTTATACATTCATTCAATCACACTCTGATTCTCATTCAATCTCTCAAGCAATCTCTCCATTTTCACAAGTCCATTTGAGCATTGCAGCAGCTAGAAACTCCATCAACTTCACTTTTGCACGTGTGGTGACAGCATAGAAGTTGCGAGCTTGGAGTCTTGCAAGACCTCCCTTCATCACCACTGCGGTTGTGGTGACTTTGCCAAGTTCATTGCTTGCATTCTCCCTTCATTGGCCTTGAGAGCCTTTGGGTGGAGGTGGTAACGCTTCACTTCTTCCTTTGTGATTTGATAGAGTAGCATTTGTCCTTTGTAGTGTTTAGTGTACTTTCAATCTCCTTTATTTGCTTTCTGGCTGTCCGTGGAGGTGGAAACACCAAAGCGGGGGTTTGACTGAGGCAAACCCCTATACAGCCCCAACAATTTTCCCCTTCTTGTTTGTGTGTAGGTGAATGTGTGCATGGGGCTCGCTGGCGAATTGGTGTTTCAGTGAGTTGGTGTTCATCACTCTAGTTCTCATCTACTTATTTTACTGTTTCCACATTTACTTTTTGTACTTTATTGTTTTGTTTATTTCATTAAAACCTATTAGCTAGGCTGTTAGTAGGATTTTAGTAGTTTGCTTATTGTATTTCTCGTTTTCTGGCTGTACGGATGCCAGCGCGTTGCGCTGTCGTCCCAGACCCGCATTGCCGTCCTCAGACGGAGCTGTTTGAGGTACAGTACGGACTCCAGAAACCAACTCGTCTAGCTCCAAGTAGGTTTTCGGGTCTGTAGAGTGACAAAAGTACTTCATAGTGCTCTTCATTCTCGATCCACACCCCCAAACACCCTTTAGAGTGAGGTAAGTTAGGGCAGCCCTCCGCTCTCGGCTCTCCATGACCTGGAGCCTTGACGTGGTTGGTTCCCCCTCTCTTACAATTAGGTATTTAACAATTCAGAAATTTCACCACTTACATTCAAATCGAACCACCATTACAATTTCAAATGCTCAAGATAATTATGCTTATTTTAAATATGCTGAAGCAATGATATACTCAAATCAGAAGTTGACATTCATATTAATAATTAGTGAGTAAATAGCCATACACATATGTATAAACCCAAATTACACTAGCCAACTCCAATAGCATACATTGGGCATTATATTGTCATGGCTCCTTAGGAAATGATCGTGCCACCCCAGAGATGAGACATGGCCTTACCAAGGCTCATGGCATCCCTCAATCTGATCGCAGATTTCCAAGGCGCTTCCAACTTCATTCAATCTGCTGTTCCCGTGGGAAATGCGACTAACACTGTGGCTGCAATCTCTATGAGGTGTTTATATAATTCTGAAAGAGGCCACGTTCAAACTTGAGATGAAGCTATTTCCTTCAAAGACACATCGATGAGCATGTATTCTGGAAAACTCCCAAACATTTAAAAGCCACAATCACCTTTGTATTTTCAATCTATCCCACTCACAATGCCAAAACTGCTATAGTCGACTAGCAAACAGGATGAAGGGTTTTGAATTATATTTGAACAAGATAATATCGTTATTACTGCAAATTTGTCTCCGAAGGAGACTCACAAATTTGGAATTAACTTGTACTCCACAGGCTAGGGTGGATAGTTTTGCCACCGAACCCTATAATCCTCAAGCTCTTTGAGCTTCACAACCAGCCATGAATAAATATAAAATCTCCGATAATGAAAATGAGCCTCCAAAATGTACTTTTATATCTTCTTGTGAATTGGCCCTCCAAAATACCTTTTCCCTCTCAAATATTTAAATATTTGAACTTTTGACTTTAGGAGGGAAATATGATAAAGTGATTTTATAAATATTATAAGTTCCACTTAAGTCACTTAAAACAATATTAATTAATTAATATTATTCTTCTATTTATTTGAAAAGAATAATATTAAATAATCAATAATTAACTCCCTCATTTTTATTTAATGGCTTATGGGAATTAAATAAGCCATTAAATCATCTGGACTATCAATTGGAAGGGGACATTACATTATAGCATTTGGTGGGACAAGATTGGATGTATTTTGCAACATATGACTTGAGATGTGACCAGAAGAAAATCTTCTTCAGAACAACTAATCGTTTTAACGTCAAAATGACTTGCTACCTAGCTAAAGGGAGCCTCTTGTATCAGCTTTCGATGCTTTGCCTTGTGCTATAGATAGAAGTATCCCAGATGATACAAGATTTTATCCTAGACGTAGTAGTTGAAAATTTTATTACTACAATGTAATATTTGGTAACTCAAAGTTTGAATCAGATCTGCAAAAGTCTGGCCAAATGTTGCTCTCATGTCCACATGTGTCAAGCATAGAGAAAAGAGCTTGTATTGGGGTTTTGCTTAAATAGTTTGCTATTTGATTGGTATTTTCTTCTTACACCTAATGTTCAAGTGGAATTGTTGATGATATGAAAATCATTTTTTTTTTGGAAGCAAGAACTTCAATTATGAACATGAGGTTTTCATAGTTCATAAAATATAGTAGAAAGTTTTTGGAAAAAATTGTTCCTTTGATTTTTCATCAATGTTTCAGATTACACTCTGTGTTCCATCGTCATGTTAAAGAGATAAAAGTTGTTTGTGTGGATTATGATTGCTTTTCCCAATATGTCGTGCATCCAATGTTTACATGTCTAGACAGTGGCATAAAGCTCTTGGTCAAAAGCTAGATATTGTCTCACCACAATAGTGAATGTCTCCTTGTGGTAAGCAATTGTGTGACCAAATTGAGTGAGGACTACTCCAAGTGCATATTGGGATGCAGTAGTCTCATTCTCAAATGGTTGTTGAAGATCGTGTAACATGAGCACTAGTGTGCAATAGAGTCTACATTTCATTTCCTCGAATGCTCTTTGTTGTGCAGCTGACTAGCTGAAAGTTGCTTTAGTGCAAATCTTGGTAATTTGATTCAGTGGCCAAGTTATGTGAGTAAAACCAGCAGCAATCAACACTATACCCAAGGTATTGTATCTCCATGGAAAAAGAACATTTCTCTATGTTTGTAGTCAACTTATGTTGCCACGAAGTGTTGAGTACTTGCTGAATATGGATAGTTTCATGCTTTTCTGAAAATGAGAATATCAAGAAGATTAAACAATAATAAATGAAGTTGTGAATTGGTAAGAATGCCACTTATTTTTGGTGCCATGGTCAAGCTGAAATGCATAACCAACTACTCAAACTAACCTTCCTTTGCTTTGAAGGCTATCCTAGATGCATTTGAGGGTTCAACAGCAATTTGATGGTAACTTGACTTAATATCTATCTTGGTAAAGAATTTGACATCGTGGAGCTAGTTCACTGGGTCCTTAATCCTGGGAAGAGAATAGTATTTCTTCACATTGATCTTGTGGAGAGATCTGTAATTGATTCACAACCTTAATGTGCCATGGGCACACTTGAACAACAAAGAGATAGGTTTGATGTGTGTTTTCTTCACAAATTCATTGATCTGTGCTCTGATCTCTTCATTCTTTAAGAATACATGATATAGTGAGGCATTGAGATGAGGTAGTCCATAAATCAAATAAATTATAACAATGTCTAATTCATCAAAATGGATTTGTAGTTCCTGTGTAATTGAAATCAATCAATTATTTGCATATTCTAAGTGCTTAGCTTATGCACATGCATTCATAGAGTTGCCAATTACAGGTTTAGATGATGGAAATGAAGGATTGAAATTTTAACATGGGAAAGGAAAATGTTATAGCAAAGACACAAGTAATGAACACATGTTTTACCTTTGATAGACCAACCTCGGGTGAAAACTCCAGCAAATGGGGCTATGCCTCCTTTCACTACTGCTAAACTTAAAGGTTACAAGCCAGATCTCTACAATGGGACCTTATTAGGTCATTGAGGCTGATATCATATGTCGTGAACAACCTATCAGCTTGTTTTACACTGAATTCACTATGCTCTTTGCAAATGATTACTTCCTCCTACTTGCTGCAATCATTGAACTGAACTCTAAATGATCACACAGCACATCCATTTCAATTCTTTATCTTACAAACATGTTATTGGTTTTGAAAATAAGGTCTAGGTACATGAAAAACCAATAATAGATGGGGAATTTGAAGTGTTTTTTCATGCCTATGGCAGTTATGCTTCCTTTTAGCAGTTACAGCAAGTGATTGATTATGAGTGAACTTCTCAGAGACTGATATGGCCATGAACGAATGCATAATTTGTCACTAAATGTTGGTTACAGATTCTGCCACAGGGAAATGTGTAGGTGACAGATTTGGTTCTAGACAAATATTTCACTTGATTATAATCATCCTACAAAGACCCACTAAAACCTCTAGTTGGGTCCACTTAACCTTTTCCCATTACTCCATATTGGTTTTTGTGCTTCTGTCATCCATTTGCAACATTCATCTCTTTGCTATCAATGTATTGATTTTGATACTATATTTCAATTTTTATTTCTGATTGTCCTACAGCATATTGCAAAATGTTTACAGTTGTAACATCAAATGACCAGAAACCATATATTACTATCTGAGATAACTGGGGACATAAAGCTGAGGAGGTTGATCCCTCTAGAGAAAATAGAAAAGACCATTAAGAGGTTGATTTTGCCACAGATGAAGGTGAGCTCGACAAGTAGAGGCTATGTGCTAGGTCAGAAAATGATTTATTGGAGAACTTGCAGCATCATACATTTTATTTAGAACAAAAAAAATTGAAGATGTAAGACTTGTGGACCAATAAGTACAAAATAGATGGGGTTCACAATTCAAGTTGCTAGGGTGACATTGAACTTGAAAATTGCCAATAACCAACATGTTATATGCCATAAGCTTTTTCAAGTAAACCAGGAGCAAGTGTGGCATATCTCTAAAACAATGATCTGTGATCTATAAAGATAAGGAGGGAATTCATCAGATACCCAAAATATTGCCACACTTTTTTTCTGTAGTAGAAGAATAGCTCTGGCTGAAGACAACTTGAAATGAGAGCAAATTTTCAATATGTATGAAGATTTACCTTTAGACAAGAGCATGACAACATTGAGATCAATACGAGGGAAAATGGTATGAAGCATGAAAAGCAGTTGCAACAAAAATCCGGACAAGCTAGGATTTTAACCCTAGATCCACTTGAATTTGGTGATTGGTAGGTTCTTTATTACAAGTTCTCAAGTGTGTTAGAGACATCCAAAACCTCCCTCAATCAATTACCCATTTTTTGCTATTACAAATGGGGGTGTATTTGAGCACCCTTTGCTTGGGAGTTCTTGTTGATCCACAAGCTGAATTCCAACCATGGCTTTGATACCCAGTTAAACTAATAAATATGAACAAGCTAGGATTTGAATACAAGACCCACTCTCAATTGGTGAATTGCTTTACCATTGAACTAATTTTCCATCTCATGATGAGATTTTCATTACAGTTCTCAATTGTGAGCAAGCCCTTCCAATACCCACCTTTAAGCATCTGTTTACTTTTTCTTAGCTGCAAAAAAGGGGAAAGTGTGGATTATGACTTCAACAGCCCCTGAACCACACTTTGCTTGAGGACCCTAATATGTCCATAAGCTAAACTCCAACCAAGGCTTTGATGCCAAGTTAAAAATTTGGATTAGATAGGACTTGGACATAAAGCCTAGTCTTTTTTGGTGAGTTGCCTCACAATTTAGCTTCTTGCCCATCTTATGACAGGGCTTTTATTACAAGTTTGGAAGTATAGGTGATCACTTTCAACACTCCCTAAGTGAGCTTCTTCTTTTCGGAAGTGTTAATTTGGACTTGGAGAGGCACTAGCAGTTTTGAGTGTTGCAGTCCTCATCTATGTCTAGTTTCCCTAAGGTAGCTGGCAGCCAGTTGCCTTACAACAGGTAACTGGTGAGCCAAAGGGTGTTGATACTTAAGGGAGTGTTGAGCATTGGCACTGATCTTACAGATGCTTGAGGTCTGCTCAATCAGAACATGATACTGATAGAATTTGAATATAAAACCTTTACATAAAATATTTCAATTGGTTAAGAAGTATTTTCTAATAATAGATAGTCTTGGACTTGTATAAAACTTCTTGATTGGAGTAAACTTGTGGTTATAACTTTATATAGCATCATGTGGGCCAAATTAGGTAACAGTTTTCATATTCCTCAATTTTCTGAGGGGAACATGGTGCTGATTTAAGATTTAAGACGATTCAAGGCTTTCTTAGGGGTAAATAAATGTCTACAAGGAAAATAGCAAGCAAAAACTGAAAAGGACTTTCTTCTCTAGGTCTCTTAGGACCTATGGACATGTAGATGTTTGTATAGTGCCGCACAATATATTGTAGCTCCAATACATTTGACTTCTCAATTCTGAAGGGTGAGTTCCAATAGTCACAGGTGCACTACACTGAAGTAAAATTGGGTGGTTTTTGTTTATTGGAAACTGTCCTCTTCAAACTTTGTCCATTGGAAGCAAGTAGACATCAGTCTTCTCTGTAGAATATGAAGAGGAAATGTTCCCAAACACAAGCACACTTACACAAAGCGGCTAGGGATAGGTAGCTAGTCTTCTCAGTTCTGATTCCATGAATAAATTTCCAAATATTATCTGATAGGATTGATACAAATAAATCTCAAAACAAGAAAAAGAATTAGAAGCCCGCATGATCGAAGGAGGATGTTGAGTACACAAATATTTGGTTATTTTGATTTGCAATTATAGGACTAAGATTGTGAATGATAATACAATGTTTTGTGATCGTGGAAAACATTAATAAGCACATATGATCGAAGGAGGACATTGAGTACCCAAATATTTAGTTATTTTAATTTGCAACAATATCACTAAAAATATTAATGATGATACAATATGTTGTGATTGTGGAGAAGAATTAGAAGCACACATGATTGAAGGACATCAAATACCCAAATACTTAATTATTGTAATTTGCAATAATATCACTAGAATATGAATGATAATCCAATATATTGTGATTGTGGTGAGCACCCCTTACTCACATCCACACACTTGCACACCATAATAGTTATCACAGAAGGAAACTGGTTGGTTGGTTGAGGCAGAGTCCTCACACACATCCACATATTTGCGCACATTTCCACACACCTGCACACATTTGCAGACAAAACCACACATGAATGGGGACTGTTTATAGTTCTGGCTGGCTTAGGGTTCTTATTAAGATTGCATACTTAATATGAGAAGAAGTAACTTTATAAATGCAGGGTAAATGTCTTTGCACAAATTAGATGTGTATAGGCTAGGAAAAATAATGAAAAAAACTCTACTAATCTCCATGGATGACCAATGTAGCTCAATGAAATAGAGAGCACAATTGGTTACAACAAGGGAAGCTAAAAAATCAACTCCAATGCCTGAAAGAATCAAGAAGCTACAATCTAATAGCTAAAATTTGAACAAGAAAATATTGCAACTAGGGGAAGTGAAACTGATTAACCTTAAACATGTCATGATGTCATGTATTGCAATCATTATGTGACCACATGAAAGGAAAACCTGTCGCCAAATAACATAATGCTGATAGAGACTATGTCTGGAGGCAAGAGTTGGCCCTAGTCAACATTAGAATGTAGAGGAGATGAAAGGCCTCCAGTTGTAATTTGTTGAGTTCCTCGATCTTCTATTTTCAAATCGGAGAACAAACATGAAATATCCCAACTAGGATATTGGCTTAATTTCTGATTTTTGAAACTCAAATTTCTGCCCTAGTTTCTGCAGTTCAAATTTTCTGCTCAAACCCTAACTTCTGATATAAAATTTCTGATTTCAAACAAGGAAGAACAACATAAACTCATCCAAAAATGCCTCAAAGAATATGGTGAATATATCTAACATCAAACATGACTGTAACCAGCAATAAGAGGCACCAATTTGACCATCCAAAACATGCAAAATCTGATAAACAGTTTGTTCAACTTTGCTGCTACAAAATCAGACCTAACATTTATGCAAATTCACCATGAAATGGGCTCCAAACATGCCCAGAAAAGTACAGTAGTTTGCTGATACGAAGAACCCTACTTACAAGCCAATATGCAATGAAATGCTGATTTACCCTAACCCTAGCTAGGCGAATTGCTCCAGCTATCACAAGATGCAAAGTTGAATACAAATGTATGGCGAAAATGCCTCCAAAACATGCCCAGAAATCTGCTAACCACAACTGAAATAAACCCTAAGGGTTTTACATACCAATCGTGTTAAATGCCTACCAAATGATGGAATTGCCTCTCCAAATGTGGCGCCAAAATGAGGGTTGGAAACCCTTGCACAATTGTACACCAAAAATGCTGCTCCCAAATAGGCGAATTAGATCTGCTCTGCTGCTGGTGCAATTCTGAAGCAAACACAACACCAAACTCCCTCCAAATGCCCAAATTTGTCCTTCAATGCTAGTCACCCTTCTCCCCAACTATGGCACACCACTTCTAGGGCCAAACCCTAGTCATATCACTCTCCAAAATGTGCCAGCAAGTCTGATCCAAAGATCTGATTGGAATTTTAGCTCTTCTTCTTCAAATGATGCTAGTGAAGTACAAGTAGGCCTCCGTTATGAAGCCTTCCCAAGATGAATTAGGTTTTCGTCCAATTCACCTTATATCCTCAAGGGTTTATGTCCTTGGAATATGGTGCAAATAAATTGCAGACAAAAGGAATATGATAATATGCTGAATGATGAATAATCTTCCCAAAATGAACTTGTATTTATAGTGACCTCCTCCCTAACTCCCCAAAATGGCTGACCCAATTTGGGTGCCACTTCTTATTTTAAAATTGCTTTTTATTTTAATTTTTACTTTTTCAATTGGGTGCCAAAAAACCCCAATCCAAATTTATTATAATTTTAATTTATTTTCCTCTTATATCTCCCAAAAAGGGGTCACTCAAGCCCAATAAAATATATAAAAATATCTTAGGCGCCAAAAATCAAATTTAAATATTATTTCACTTCTTCCCCTTGAGTGCCAAAATAAAGGATAATAAAATATTATTGTTTTTCTTATTTCTACTTGCTTGATTTCAAAAGGGACATTACAAAACATTCGATCTAGTTCACACCAAATTTACTTTTTGAACAGCAACACTTTTTGAAATTGATTGAATCTTAGGCTGAAGATTAATGGTCAATCTCAATCTTTAAAAAACAACTTATTTACATTGCTAATTAGACTGATGAAGGGAATTCAAAACAATGTATAATGAGGACTAATAGATTATGGAAATAATATCTCACTGTTGAATTATACTGTCAATTTATGCCCTCCTTGAATGCTTTGACTTACCATCTATTTTGAAAGATGATAAGGGTATCAAAGAGGTATTTGAAGGGAGTGAGATAGTGTGTGGAAATGTTGATAGAAAGAGAAGCAAACTAGTGTCTTGAGTATCAACGTTGTTATTGTCTAGGGAGGTCAAGAATGCAACTAACTCTAGAATAGAAAGAGATAGATCCAAACATCTCTTCTAGCATGAGGCAAGAGCTCTAATGGACCCATGTCAACAGAGATGAAAAATGAGCCTAAAGATGCTTTACATGTGAAGATGCTATGCACCAATGCAGCAAGGAACCATTTGTTTAGAATGAATCATATGTTGGAGGAAAGTAGTCAATTTTTTATGGATTTTGCAATACAAGGATGACAAGAGGAGATAGATTGAGTTATTAGGGCAAGAAGTTCCCCCCCTATACATATGGTATAATAACAAAAAATGATTGAATGAATAAATATTCTAAAAATTCAAAAAAAGAGAAATTATGGCTATTCATTTGCAAATTAAGATTCACTAAGCATTCAAAAGACATCAATATCTGCAAATTGGACCTAAAAGTTTGAAAAATGAAACAAAAACATGGAACTTGTAGATGAAGATGTCATATGACATGGGAAGAAACTGCAAATATCTTTCTTATGAGTCATCCAGGAGTATAAAATGTATATAGTACTCAAGCCTCAAAATCACAAAATAGATGAGTGGTCTCTATGAGTATAACCACAACTTAATGAGTATGGTCAAATTTTGTTTAGGATCTTTCGTTTTGTAATTTGTTGAGACTCACACAAATTGTACTTCTATAGAAGCATGGTTTAGTTGGTTGTCTTTGTATGGGCTTGAGATTTATTTTTGAGTTCTGTATTCATATTTTGGTTTTTTAATTATAATTACTCTTTTCTTTTCTTTCATATATGCTTATATATTTCCTTTTTTCCTATTCAGATTACAGGGTTTGCCAAAGCAATGATTAAACGCTGCATTTCTGTTGATGGGTTGACTGATGCAATAGATATTGCTGGCACAGGTGGGGATGGGGCAAACACAGTAAACATTTCAACAGGTGCCTGTATACTAGCTGCAGCATGTGGTGCACGGGTAGCAAAGGTAGTATGGTTTGAATCTATACCTACATCCACATATTTTTTTGAGTTTGAATATTGAGAAATTCAAAATCAAGGATTCATCAAACTCATCTGTGTTCTGTGGTTTTTGGACTTCCTTGATATTTTGTGAAATCCATTTGTATGTTAGTTTGAAGAAGAGTTCTAGTTATTGGATTTAATCTCTGTCTCTCTCCCTCATCTTTTGCAGCATGGGAATCGTTCTAGCTCCTCTGCATGTGGAAGCGCAGATGTGCTGGAAGCTCTTGGAATAACTGCAGACTTGGGACCTGAGGTAAGTTTTCACCGAGAAGCTTAGAAAATTACTCCAGTTAATGCACCTACTCTACTAATATTATCTAGTACATATTGATTTTGGTTGTGCATGTGTAATTATGGAATAAGTAAGGGGATAGCGGACATCCCTGACATAAGCTCCTGGTGGGCTTCAAGAAATTGGAAGCAGATAGACCCATTAATTAAAACTGCCATCTGGGTGGAGGAAACATACCTCATGATCAACTTGACCATTCTTAGAGAAAAACCAATCTAAAGCAACAATAGGTGCAAAAAGGTCCAAGACACCTGATCATAAGATTTTGATAGATCTAGTTTAATAATTAGAGGAGGACAAGAATTTGGTTTGACACTGTGTAAAGCTTCCTAGGTGGCACCCATCACTTCTTGTATATGCCTCCCATCTAAAAAACCAAACTATTTTGCTGAAATAGTGCGAGAGAGAATGGGTTTTATTCTCATAGCAATGACCTTCGATATAATCTTGTAAACCATATTACCTATGTTCCACTGGCGTCCGGGACGGTGGGACGTCGAGACGGGGGGACGGGTTTCCGGGACGGGGGGACAAAGGGGCCTCAATTTCGGGACGGCGGGGGGATGGCGGCGGGGGGGCGGGAGGGGGGACGGGGTGTATATACTATATACTATACATATGGTACTTAAAATGCTAGTTATGAAAAGATGTATAAGACTATTAAGAAGTAAAATAGCAAAATTGAGATACTAAATTAGTACTTGAACATTGAACATTGAATATTGAAGTTTTCAGTATCGAATGATGAATTACTAATTAGAAATTAGAATAGTAATACTCAATACTACAATGTAACAATTGTTGCATCGGCAAATGGAAGATTTCTATTATATTATATCAAAAATATCTGATTATAAAGATGATTACAATGAGTAGCATGATTATATGATATCAAAACAAGTACAAAATCAAAATGTCAAAATGACAAAATGTAGTGAAGGAGGCAGAGGCCTCTAATCATCCCTCGGGAGGTCGGCAAACTCCTCATCACTAGAACCACTGGACTCCTCAAGGTCAAGATCCGCCAAAGGAACACCAACCAACCCTATATCTGAAGCATCCTCATCCTCATCAATCTGTGATGGCTCCTCTGGCTCTACATCCCATCGTGCTGCTGGGCTCTCCTTGTACACACGTGTCCTGCGGTCAGTGATACGCAAGGCACTATGTACAGCCACTAGCTTCTCTGCTCTCTTAGAGGTAAGTCTATTCCTCTTAAGAGAGTGGATGAAGCTATAAGTAGACCAGTTCCTCTCAGAAGCTGAAGAACTAGAAACCTGGGACAGCAAATGAATGGCTAGTGTGGTAGTCAGTGATTTCGGTCCATGACAAGTCCACCACAAAATCGGATCCTCCTGTGCCATAGTTCTTGCTGCAGCCTTATAACCCCTAAGAGTAGCAAATTTCGTCCACTCAGTGCGAATGGTGCCAGCAGCTTCAACATCATACATCCTATCAATGCATTTGAAGAACCCTTCCTTCACCTCATCATCCTGAATCGGTGTAACTCTCCCAGGCCTAGGCATGTACCACTTCGGATTCAATGCATAAGCAGCCATGTGCAAGGGAGTGTTTAGGCTGTCCCATCTACGCTGAATAATAGGCTGAATGTAAACATTGTAGAACGCTAAAGTGGGGTCCTTCTCTTGCACAGCTGCCCTCATCTGACCAAGCATAGAATCAATGCACTCATACACCTCCCCAAGGTTAGGTGCATCCCCATCCCCATATCTGATGACCTGTACAACTGGTGTAATGATGGTGACAATATATTTTGCATCATGCCAAAATGCATCACTCTTCACTATCTCCTTCACCCTCTTCCCCTGCTCTGTCCTGGACCCATCCCAACGATTCCAGTCTTGTGTCATAACCATGACTTGCAGTGGCTCTTGCAACTCAAGCATTCTCTCCAAAAGAATGAAATAGGATGCATATCTGGTCTCAACTGGTTTCAAGAACTCCTTCTTCGCGAAGCTCCTGAAGATGGCATGTGAAGTGTGGTGGTTGCAGATATACATCTGCACATCTCTAGCATTGCTGACCACTCCTCTAATCCACTCAATCTTCCCCATGTCCTTGAGTGCATTGTTCATGGCATGCACACAACATGGAGTCCACCAAATGTGTCTGTATGATGCCTCTATAAGCCTCCCTGCAGCTCTGCACACATGTGCTGCATCTGTCACTACTTGGACCACATTTTGTGGCCCAATCTCCTCAATAGCTGCCCGAAGGATCTCAAACTGAAAATCAGCATCTTTTCGATGCCCTGAACAATCAACTGCCCTGAGAAAGAATGGCCCCTCTGAACATGTAACTATAACATTGATGAGTGGACGATGCCTAATGTCCGTCCACCCATCCATAACTATGCTACATCCAGAGTCCTCCCAACATGCCCTCATCGTCTCCATCAATGAATTGATCTTGGCATAGTTGTTATCCAAGATCGTGGTCCTCAATTTGTGCTCACCTGGTGGCACATATGATGGTCCTCCCTTCGCCACCATCGACATCATCTCCTTATAATAAGGAGATCGAGCTACATGGAATGGGATTCCATTGGCAAAAAAGAACCTGCCAATGGAATCATCTATCTGATCCCTCAGGTGCACATTAAATAAATCAGCTATGGGGTTAGGCTGACTTTGCATCTTGCGTTTCCCCTTGCCCTGTTGTGATGCAGCCATAGTGCTATAAGTGGATGACGGTCCTGAGGCTGACCCTGACAATGTTCCTGCTCTCTGATGCAATGTAGGAGTAGAAGTACGTGGCTGCGTCTGCATTTGCTGCTCCTGAATCTGCTGAATAGTCTGAATATGTTGCCTACCAGACAAGGTAGTAGGCATTGGAACTGCCAGGTCATCTGGAACACCCCAAAGCTTGTTGAATTCAATTCTGTATTTCAAATTTTTAGGGTCCTTCAAAAATTCGCATGCTCCCACACCCTTTCCTGGCCAAAAGAGGAAGTGTGCATTAACTCTGGTGATGCTCCCAAACCAATCATCACCACAAATGTTGCATTGCCATTTCCTCGTACCACCAGTTGATGACGTTGGGGCTGTTATTCTTGTTGCAAACTGTTTGAGAGGAGATTTGGGATCATAAGCACCCCTAGCCCACTTTGCCAAAACCTGGGAAGGGCAATCAGTAGAAACTGGTGCACTAGCTATGGAACTAGTATGCCCTTCTGGATTTGACCCTTGCTCACCCCCCTCATTGTGCTCATCCTCATGCTCAGGTTCATATTCTGATTGGCTTGCACTATGAGAATCAGTTTCCATCTCATGCTCACTCATTTCATGACTATGGGAGCTCATTTTGACACTGCATTTCACAAAATGAAAAAAAATTCAATAAACACATAGTTTCAGCCTATGCCCTACTTTAAAATTAAAAAATAAAACTCTATATTTTAAATTTTCAACAAATTTTATATTGCAAAACAAAATCTAAGATTCTAAATTAATTTAGAAACTAGAAAATGGAACAACAAGAATTTAGAATTTAGAAATGAAATAAGAAAAATTAAAAAATGAAACAACAAGAAATGAAAGAACTTAGAACATTGAAAATCAGAAAATAAAATAAAAAATAAGTTAAAAACCCTACCTTTTGCTTGAAAAATCTCTTCAACAAGGTGAAGAATCTTCCTCCTCTTCTTCTTCTTGCTCCTTGACACTCCTTTTTCACTTGCAATCACTCCTTTCACTCCTCCAATCACTCTTTGCTCAGCCTTCACTCTTCTTCTTCTTGCTGTAGCAAACAAGTAGAAATGCAAATGTGAATAAAAATGAAGATTAGAGGGCCTTTTGAAGGCATGTTAGAGTTTAGATGGGCCCCACATGCCCTTAGGGTTCGAACATAAGAAATAGACTATTAAAAAAATCTTTAAAAATTGAGTTTTAATGTTGCAAATGGCTGTCCAACGCGGGAGACGCCTGGGCGTCCCCGAGACGCTCGAGGGACGCCCAGGCGTCTCCCTCGGTGTCTCGGAGACGCCCAGGCGTCTCCGGCGGCGAGCTGAGGAATGGTGGCGCCGCCGGAAACGTGGGAACGCCGTCCCCACGTCTCCGGGACGTCCCCGTCTCCGAGACGCTAGGGCCTAGAGGGGGGGACGCGTCCCCGGGGTTCACTGCATATTACATAGGGAGATCAGTCTAAAGTCATCAAAAGTGTCAAGATGGTCCACTTTTGGTATCAAAGCAACAAATGTGGAATTTATATTTCTTGGAACCTTTTCCTCCAAACAGATTTCTTCAACCAATTGAAGCAGATCATCTCCTAATAGATCAAAAAATGCAAGAAAAAACAGTAAAAACTCTATGATCCGGCCATTCAGGCCAGGGCTCTAATCCTTTTTGAATGTGAGCATGACAAAAAGTAATTCCTCCTTCATGACCTCCCCGAAGACCTCCTCATTATCATCTTCTTCAACCATCCTGAGTAACTTATTGATTATTCTCTTGATCTCCCCAAGTGGGCAATGGTCAGGTTTGTTATAGATACTTTTAAAACACTTGACACCCAAATCCGCTAAATCCCCTGCCACCCTCATCTTTGAGTTCCCAAATAGTGTTCTTTGTTTGTCTATGATTAGCAAAGTTATGATTTTTTTTTTGTATTTTGGTCTCCGTAGGCTATCTAGGTGGCTCAACTTTTGATTATCTACTCCTATTCTTCCTCAATCAGTAACTTGGATTTTTGGGCCTCCAACACTTTTAAGTTTTTGCAGATTAGCTTCATCCAATATACACCCTTCATACCTCTGCAAAAGCCCATCTAAGTCTCATCGACATCCTTCAAAAGAGACCCCCTCTACCTATGCTTAGCCATTGACCAAGCTATCATTGAAAGCTTAACAATCTTTAAGGCTAAAACAAATTGGTTACAGGTTGACCCTTCAAGAACCGAGTCATGCTGTTTTCATTGAGCAAGAACTAACTCCCAAGATTCTTCCTCCAACTAGGCCAGGTTAAATTTGAAAGGAGCCTTGGGTTTGTTCTCACTATCATCTGATTCTAAAATAATGGGGAAATGGTTCGAAACTCTTGTTTGACCTACCCAAGATCGAAACCTCCCTATTCGTTTGCATAAATCCGTGTGCTACAGGAACTTGTCCAATCTCTTGGAGACAGTTGCCACTCTAGCTTTATCATTCACCTAGGTAGGCTTTATTTCCATTGGAGTAATATCAATCAGGCTAGCCTTATCCAAAGAGGCTACAAAAAAATCATTTAAAGGATCAGGTTGTGCATTCTGAAATTTAAATCCCCACCTAAAATTAAATTAAATACCATTAAAAGTGTTGAATTAAATTTTTTCTCCCAAAACGTGGCCTTACATAAGGTCCATAAACATTGAGAACACTAAATCTTTCCCTATGCTCTTGCTTTCCCCTTCCATGAATAAACCTAACGAAATGGAAAAAGAATAAGACGAATGCTATCTTTCCAACTAGTAAGGACCCCCTCTACCGCCCCCTCCCGCCAAATAAACCAACGGAATCAATAGCCAAAAAATCCCATCCCCTTAGTAGAGATTTCATAGCAGCACACACTAAGTCTCCTCTTCCCATTGTTTCTTGAACCAAAATAAGGTTAGGTACATGCTATCATATCCAATGTTTCACAACCATTCTCTTGGCCTAGCTCCCCAACCCCCTAGCATTTAGCGAAAGAATCTTCATTTGAGAATAGTACATGGGGCTTGTGTTGCTCCAAGGACACCTATTATGAGGGCTTGATGCCCTTGTTTGGCTTCATAGGATGCTTTCTCTTGTGCTTGTTTCATTTTAAACTTCCTCCCGACAATAGGAAAGACAAATCCCACTCCAGAATCCTCATCCAAGCCCATAAAGATAATTGTATTAACATCAGTCCTAGATTTCCTGGGTCATAAATCATAGGGACTTCCTCCTCTCACACCTGAACTGTAAGAAAAAGAATCCCCCTTTGAAAGATTGTAGATCCTTCAAAAGGTTTTGTAGCTACATTCTGCCAAAGCTCCTCCAAACCTGCACCTAGATCACTAGGTATATTGGTGGAGGATGGAGTAGGCACAAATCCCCTCCAAAGGCCCTCTTCTTGAAGAGCACACAGGAAATACTGAGAAGGGGGAGGGGTGGTGAATCAGTATTTCAAACTTTAAAACTTTAAACCATATAAATCAGAAATCAGAACATGAAGAGCAACATAAAACACCATGAACAAGATGAACACCAGGATTATGTGGAAAACCCTTTCGAGTAAAAACCACGGCAAAATATTGCTTTTATTATCTTCAAAGGGCACCAACCCAGTTACACATGTGAGCACTAACCTACTAAGAGCACCAACTCTCCCTCGAAGCACCAACTCCGAATCAACTGAAGCAGCAACTCCAATGTTGCTGAAGCACCAACTTCAGACTTCTGAAACACAAACTTCAGTAACGAAAGAACACTGACTTCAATCTCAATCTGCACATCAACTGAGCCAATCATGCTTGCCAATCCACTGCCAAATCATATAATCTTTTCAACCAAAAGATATTCAGCACTTCAAATCAGAGCACTGTATAACCATGCAGCTCAAAAGACCACCTCTCTCACATACACCTATAATGCCATACTCAGATGTAATTTTTGAAATGAGTACCAAGCGCTTGATTGAACATACCAGCAACATATATCTACTTGGTCACGAAACCCCTTTTTTTGAGACAACACCATTGACGTACTTGGTCATATCACCAATTTCTAGCACACAATGCAGACCCGATAAAAGAAAATTATGACAATGCCACACACATATACTACACATGCATATATTCCTTCAGATCATTTTGTTGTTCTTTGGATACGCCTCCAAACATACACAAATCTTGTTCAGTGAAACATGTTTACATTAACTTCAACGCAACTATCTAGAAAAGATAAATGATATCTTTGTGCCTTCATAATTGCACTCAATCTCCACATTTCACAGAAAACTGTTTCTCCTCTGAATGCTCATCTTATCTTAGAATCATCTAACACCAAAATAACTCCTGACCTACCTTCTATACAGCTTGCACTCCCTTCATGTATATGTTTACCCCTTTTTATTTAAAACATATTAAATTTGATCCTCTTTTTTTATAACAGCCATGCCAACAAAGGCCTTTACACAGCACTATCACGACTTCAGCTTATCCAAACAGTATGAAGGAAGATAAACATGTCTTTCACACATTCAACGAAGGGAGAATATGTGTGTATTAACTGAAGCCGCCCACTCCAAAAATAATGGTCACCAAAAAATTAATAGCATCTAAAAACACATATTCGTTAGAGCTTTTCAAAAAGAAGACCATTAACATTCCCGGGTTAACCATGCAGGCCTGTAGTCAACACTACCATTCATCTATGCATTGATAACAGGTCTGCAACAATTTAATGAATACTCCATCACATATATCTGCTAACACCCACACACTACAAAGAGTAATGCCATCGATTAATTATAATCTGCTCAACCCTCTTTAATTTCTGTGTCCCATTCGATTAACCAAGAGAAAATAGACGTTTTTTTTTTTGCTTTCACCGATATAATATGCATGAAGAATGAATCACCGACTGTCCCATATTCCACCGAAACTTCAATGATTTTCTATATAAGATGTTAGAGCGAAATCGCACTTCATTCAGGAATAAATATTCGATTATAAAAATGCATATTGAGAGACCACCATAAGTATGCCTTTGGCTTAAAAAGGAATAAAATCCGTTGCCCATAGCTTGACAGAATAAGCTGCCCTTAAACAAAGATGAATAAGGTATAAACAGCAACTTCAACATAATAAAATTCTGTCATCCATGATAGCAATAATAATTAATTCAAACTCCAGAAAATTTGGATAAACTTAGCCGCTTGGAATTAATTCTGACATACATTAAAAGGCCCAAAGAAAATATTATCGTTTTGGTATTTTCCCGTTCCAAGCTCAAAGTGGTGTCTTTGAAATTTAAATTGCTGTAGCCGTCGAACTGAAATGAAATAAATAGCCACCTCACATGAAGTAAGTCGGTCAATCATTAAACCAAGGCTTTACAAATATATTCGACCAATTGAAAATCTGACTTGGCACAAATGTTTGGACTTTTCAGCTGATATGGCAAGGATGATTTGGTAAAAGATGCTGACAAATTAGACAAGCAAACAGCTGATGTAGACAAGCAACCAACTAAAGCAAACAACCAACCAGCTCAAGCAGACAAGCAACTAGCTCAACCAAGCAGGCAAGTAGCTCAAGCACACAACTAAGTAGCTCAACACAGGCAAGTAGCTCAAGCAGCTCAAGTAGACAAGCAGGTAGCTCACACCTTGACATCAATGACGATATACTAACACTTCTCAAGCCCAAAACCTCAGACTCAAAAGAAATCTTTCCCTCCGAATCACTGATAATACCTTTAGTAGAACTATAAACAACATGAGGGAAAAAAGTACTAGAGTTAACCATACCAAACAAAGCACTTTCTCAAAACACCATTCAAAATGGTTAAAGTCTAGACAGGAACTAAGGCCACTTGGCTTGTCTCCATAGGAAGGGTGGCCATGGTGCTGCGTGAAAGACCCCTTCCTTCGTCAATGAGAGCAATTGATGGATCTTTAAAAGTAGGCCTCTTCACAGATACAAACTTTGAACCAACTTTGGTGCCAATAACCTCACAAGCCACCACATTCTCGAAAAAGGTCTCTAGGAAATTAGCTCCCCCTGACTTCTTCCTTGTAACATTTTCAGCTCTTTTGTCACCTTTGGAACCCATTCTTCCTAGTAGTAGAAACTTCACAATCCGCAAGAACATGACCAACCAAATGGCATCAAGTGCATCAAAAAGGCACGTTAACATAGTCAAGGATCTGAATGTATTTGCATCCATCAACAACCAACTCCATTAATTCAAAGAGACCTCCACACACATCTAACTCGACTAAAACCCTAGCTATAGATTGCTAATGGGATTTTAGAAATTATCAATTGCCAAGGTTTGCCCTAGCCTATTCCAATTGATGTTAAACTAGGATCAGTCCACCATTCTAGAGGAAGTCCCAGGAGCTTAATCCAAATGGCCGAATTTTCCAAGATAGATTCCTTTGGGTCAAAAAGAGGGAACCAAGGCTTAATGGACAAGGAACGCCGAGTCCCAAAACCATAAACCCTTTAAAATTTGCTCAACATCCTTCTTTTCCTTAAAAATAAACCCTAGCCATCCACATGCCAAGGTATGGAAACTATGGGAGTACCCCAAAAATGGCACCCAATTCATCTAGATTTGGGTTCCAAATTTGTTTGGAGATATCCATCGACCATGAATTTCTCGACCAGTGTTTTGCTATCGAGATCCATGATATCTTCCAGGCCAATGCCCTTCCCCACAACCAAAGAGATGTTCCCATCCTTTAACTTTATGGTTTTCCTCCTTTTTTTCCCAACAACCATTGGCTTCTTATGAAAACCACCCTCTAGAAGTGAAAGATCAAGGGCTCCACCAACAAAACCAGATAAACTGCCATTGAGTTCATGTGAAAATAGAGAAGTATTGAGACCAGGAATACCACAATCCTGAACCTTTGTAGCCATACCAAAACCTTGGACAGGTTTAAAGGACACATTATTAATGTTGCATGACGAGGAGCACCCCACTTTCACCCTACTCCCATCATCCCTCCACTTAGCTTCCCTATTCAGATTGATACTAAAAATTTTACCCAACTCCCTTGTCACCACTTGAAACTTGTCAAGAGATATAGAAAAAATGGATCTATTACGTGTGGATTGAAACAAGAGCAGATTGAAAATCTTCAATATATTCAAATGAAGCAAATGTGCTTCTTATAAAGATTACAAAGATCAATGTTTCTAAAACACCGAGTTTCTAAAATAGAAACATCATCGAAGAAAGAATAGAAGGAAATCTACAAAACAAATCTAAACCAACTAGTTTACAATATTCACAAGATATTTACCATTAATTAATAATAAAATATTATTTCAATACCCTCCCTTAATGGTCAATCTGTCAACTACACCAAGATGCCCCCTAAATTTGACAAACTTATCCGGGTTGAGAGACTTGGTGAGAATATTTGTAGTTTGATCCTCTGTCGGAACATACTGCAATACTACTGATCAATCTTTGACAAGCTGGCGGATGAAATGACAATGAAGTTCAACATGCTTTGTCCTTTCATGGAAGACTAGATTTTTGGTGAGTTTCAACACCCCTTGATTGTCACAGTACAAGGGGGAAGGCCCTGCTTGAGACATTTGCATGTCCGAAAGCACCCTTCGAAGCCAAACCGCCTCACAAGCTGCTTTAACAGTTCCCCGATATTTAGCTTTAGTCGAGGAAAGAGCCATCGATTGTTGCTTCTTGCTGACCTGTACCCAAACTGAATACATACCCTAAAGTAGACTTTTTGTCATCAACATAACCTGCCCAATTTGAGTCTCTATAGCCAATTAGCTTAGGATCTTTGCACTTTCCATACAGAATGCCAAAGTCTGAAGTGCCTTTCACATATCGCAGCACATGCTTCGTTGCAACCCAATGTTTTGCTTTAAGGGCTGTCATGAAGTGAGATATGTAGCTCATTGCAAAATTGAAATCAGGTCTTGTAGTAGTGAGATAAATGAGGCTACCTACAAGTTGCCTGAATGCGGATTCATTTTCCATAGGCAAATCTGATTTTGCTAATAGTTTGAGCCCTTTCTCCATAGGTGTTGATGCAAGTTTGTAGTCACTCATTTTGAACTTATCAAGCAAACTGCGAGCATACTTGGACTGAAAAATGAAGATGTTGTCAGCTGTCTGTCAAACCTCAACACCAAGACAATAATGAAGAAGTCCCAAATCTGTCATGTCAAATGATTGACTGAGATTGTATTTTATCTCCTCAATCAATTGTCTGAGCTGCCAATAATGATAAGGTCATCAACATAGACAACAAGCACAAGAATATCATCACCAGACCGTTTGACATACAAATTTGAGTTAGAACGGCTTCTTTGAAAACCATGATCAGTAAGGTACTTATCAATTTTCATGTACCAAGTCCATGGAGCTTGTTTAAGGCCATAGAGTGCTTTCACAAGTCTGCAAACTTGATGTTCTTTACCAAGAACCTTGAAACCGGGAGGTTGTGTCATATAGACTTCTTGTAGATCACCATTGAGAAACACACTCTTGACATCCATTTGATGGACTTTCCAACCAAACTAGGTTGTAGTAGCGAGGACAAGCCGAATAGTACTCATTTTGGCTGTAGGAGCAAAAGTCTCCTCATAGTCAATGCCTTCTGTCTGTGAGAACCCTTTGGCTACTAATCGAGCCTTGTACTTGTCAAGGGTTTCGTTAGCCTTATACTTAACTTTATACACCCATTTGCAGCCAATGGGCTTCTTCCTAGGTGGAAGATCAAAAAGGACCCAAATGTGATTCTTCAGAAGGCTACGATGATTAGCTTCCATAGCCTGTTCCCACTCAGGTATGCCTTTAGCCTCGGAATATGTATGAGGCTCAGAGATGCTGTGCAGATTGGCCATGAGAGAAAAATTAATAGTATTTTGCTGCTTGCTCTTTTTCTGAGTAGTTCTACCCTCGATCAATTCATCATTATGAAGATCACTAATGGTTTTAGCATACCATTTAGGCCGAAGAGTAGAAGTACCAATATTTGAAACAGGAGGAACATCACTAGGTGTGGCTGGTACAGAATCAGCTGGATCAGGATCTAGATTGTCTTGAGGAGGGGTAGGTGGTGGAATATTCTGCCGAGGTGGCTATTCAACGGCAGGATCCCTCCCATCATGTGAAGCTAGGGGAAGACAAACACCCAATTCAAAAGCTTTCAGAGGCTGATCCTTAGGATTCACAGAAGTAGAAGATTGAAAGAAAGGCCCAGTAGTTTCATCAACCACAACATCATGACTGAAGATAAGACGATCTGTATCTACTTCAATCAACTTGTATGCTTTATGATTCTCATTGTAATCAATGAACATGAGTTTCCGGCTTTTGGAATCCAACTTAGTGCCCGTGGCATCTAGAATCCACACGAGCAGTAGAGCCAAAAACTTTCAAGTGGCTGATCTTAGGCTTTCGTCCAGACCAAGCTTCTTTAGGAGTCATCTTAACCGCATGAGTTGGAGATCAGTTTAGAAGATAAACAACAGTATAAATTGCTTCAGTCTAGTATTTCTTAGGAACATGTCTATGTTCCAACATAGAACGAGCCATTTCAGTAATGGTGTGATTTCTATGTTCTACGACACCATTCTGCTAAGGGGTGTAAGGTGTGGTAAGTTGGGGCTTAATGCCATGTGCAGTATAGAAATTGGAGAAGTCAAAAGAACAAAACTCCCCCCCATTATCAGACCTAAGAGTAACTATTGGAGAACTAGACTCTTTTTCAACTAAGGCCTTATATTGCTAAAATATACCAAACACATCTGATTTGTTTTTCAAAAAATACACCCACATTTTTCTACTGAAATCATCAACAAATAATAAAAAATACCTACAACCAATAATTGAAGGAGTATTCGTTGGACCACATAAATTAGCGTGAACCAATTGTAATACCTTGGAAGCTTGCCATGAATCATCATCTGAGAATGGAGTCCAATGTTGCTTTCCATCCTGACAAGCCTCACATACTCCATGATTCTGAGTTTGAATTGTAGGTAGGCCACCAACCAGATCATCTCGAGATAACTGAGAGAGATATTACATGTTCAAGTGCCCATAACGTTGATGCCAAAGGTTGCTGATGGAAGTACTCCTGGCTGCCATAATGTGCTCTTGAGAATCACCAGAATCAACAAGTCTATATAGACCATGATCTTCAAGTCCTTGAACTACTGTAGTGCGAGTCTCTCTATCAACAATGTTGCATGTGTGCATGCTGTAAACAATATCCAGTTGAGGAGAGTGAGTCATAATTTAACTAACAAAAAGTAAGTTCAGCTCCATGCCAGGTATGAAGTATACATCGAGAAAAAATAAATTTCTCCCTCCAGAATGAATCTGCACGTTGCCCTTTCCGACAACAGTATACTCCTCGCCTCCTCCAAAGATAACGAAGTCTCTGAAGGGCTTGTACTCAATGAACCAATCCTGACGATGAGTGAAATGTCGAGAAGCACTTGAATCAATGTAGCAGGCAGAGGATTTCACAAGATTTGCTAGACTCTTGGCCATGAAGGCATAGTATGTAGACTCCTTTTGTTTAGTGTGCTCTGCAACATAGGCTTTAGGTTTTTACTCTCCTTGCTTGTTCTGTTCAGAAGCCAAGTGTTTCTGGTAATCTTTCTTCATGTGACCATACTTATGACAATAGTTACATTGAACATTCTTCTTCTTGGAATAATCTGAAGATTGCACTTGATTGGTTTGCTGAGAGGGCTGATTTTTTCCCTTGTTCTTCTAAAAGGTCTTAGCAGGAAAAGCTTGCTCTATGGAGGACGAACTAGCACCGCTACCGAACTGTTGTTTCCAACAATCCTACTGTAGAAGTATGGTGCAAAGATTTGAAAACTTCAAATCAACATTAGCTGAAGTAATGTTGAGGGTCTCAATAAAGTGCTCGTAAGATTTTGGTAGGCTTTTCAGAGTGATGACTACCATATCTTCTTCCTCCATTTTTCGACCAATAGCTTTGAGCTAATCACAAATATCCTTGATTTTTGTCAAGTGCGCCTACAAAGTTGTCTTCTCATCCATCATGATGGAAAACATGTTCTTCAGAAAGAATGCACGACTTTTGTTAGATGTTTCATGAAGATCTTTCAGATGATCCCAGATTTCTTTTGTTGATTTACCAGACGGAACCTGAGGTAGCTGGTCATCAGTGACAGATAGTTTAATGAGCATCACAGCTTCATGATTTTGTTCATCAAAATTTTCTTTATCTTTATCTCCCGATGTAGGTTGTCTTGTTGCCTAGAATAATCTGGTCAAGGCAGTGATATTCAAAGATTGTCATCATTCGCTGCTTCTAGGTGTTGTAGTTGCGACCATTAAACTTCTGAGTGCCCTCCAACATGATATGCGACAAAGAAGCCATTTTTGTTCAGACAAATTCTGACAAGGATAACAAAAATTTGACAGAATAAAAATGGCATAAATCCCGAGGTTGCACCAAAGGAAAACATGTGCTTAGAAACCTCACAGGTCACAAGCAGGAAAAGTACGTGCAGGTAGGATACCCAGATCAAAACAAATCGCAGATGCACAATCTTAGAGACAGAGCACGATTTTCAAACAATCGCCCAAAATGAGTGAAAATGACCACCAATATGAGGTTGTGTTTGCAGAAGACGGAACTACTGGCAGAAAATTGCGTGTTAGCAGATGAGACAACTGTGGATAATCCAGGAAGAACTGGCCAGATTAGGAGACACGTTTGACTAAAAAGAGAGTCTGCTCACATTTTTACAGAAAACGCCTAGAAAGAAATGAATACCATAGAAATTGATTCTGGAAGATACATGCATAAAGATCCGCTTCAGAAAATAAAAACAATAGCTCCAAACGAACATGTATTTCAGAGTTGCAAGACCCTGCGTTTTTTGAGACCAATGGTGCCAGGAGAAATGCATCTCAAAATCCTGTCAAAAGAAGATCGTGCGCTTTGTAGGACACCCATAAAGTTTCAAATAGAAACTATGGTCATGTGGGCAAGAGTAGAAGATCATGTTAAAAACGCATGAAAAAAAAAAAACGACGCCCAAAAGACACGACAATATCAGAGTCGCATGCAAACAGAAATGCAGGAAGAATAGAGGAATAAATGCGCCAAAAGAAAGACGCCTTGACCAGCCGGGATTTTTCAACAGGGAGGTCGCTCAATAAAAATCACACGTAGTCTTAGGAAAAAAAAACAATTTTTCAAAAGACCAACAAAGACAAGGAGCGCTTAAATTTCCCTCTCTGATACCATGAAACAAGAGCAGATTGAAAATCTTCAATATATTCAAATGAAGCAAATGTGCTTCTTATAAAGATTACAAAGATCAATGTTTCTAAAACACCGAGTTTCTAAAATAGAAACATCATCGAAGAAAGAAGAGAAGGAAATCTATGAAACAAATCTAAACAACTAGTTTACAATATTCACAAGATATTGACCATTAATTAATAATAAAATATTATTTTAATATGGACAACAGTGTAACATACTAACTATTCTAGAGTTTAAGATCGGTAACTAACTACTAGATTCAGTTGAAGTGTAACTAACTAGTTTTCCTTACGAGAGTTTTCTTTTCAATAACGAACAGGAAAGATAAACAATCTGAACATTAACTAACTTCTAGTTTTTCAATTTTAGCTGAAAATGAACAATTAATAGTTTATATAATTGAAATTCACAGTTGGTTATGAACTAACTTTTCCATTACTTTCGAAATGAATAGAGCATTTATTACAACAATGAAATAAACATTATAAAGTAAATACAATTGAAATAAAGAGAGAGAGAAAGAGTTATAAGAAAGTACAGTTTGAAGGCTTCCTGCTGGAATGCTTGATCAAGACTTTGTCTTCAAGGGAAAAAGACATATCATCAAGGGCTTTTCGCCCAACCAAAGACCTACTGGTCTCCCGTGTTTCTTCAATTGAAGAAACCCGACCCTTCACGAGGGCAATGAATTAAGGATCTCACATTTACCATCATGCCATCTGAGTTTGGTGTCAAGAACCTATACTACCCTGATCGATCCTTCACTATAGGTTCTCCTAACTAGGAAGACCAATCTGACTAGGGGTATATCTGATTCTTGATGGTTGACTAATGCTTATTCAAAGCATCATAACCTTGGCCAAGGATTTTATCATTAATGAGCACGTTTCTCGTGCAGTCAACACTCTCACCCTTACTTGGCATTTAAATTCTTAACCCATAGAGTTTATATTAACAAAGACTCAACTCTTAAATCTTTCTTACACAATCAGAAGTAGAATCTTATTTCTGACTTATAGAGGGAAGAATGAGGTCTTATGACTCAGCTCAAAATTTCGTGCCTTTACAAAACAAAGGTAATAAACTCATTTCATCCTTTAAAGAGAAGAGAAAGATAGACTTCCACAGTTTGAAAAGATTCCAACAGTTAGATTATGCTCCATTCAATTATAATGGAAGAGAGTTTACTGAACAAACCAATTTGGCATAAGAACAAAGTATGGTGAAGATTTCAACTTAAACATTGACAAATTAAATCACAGGGCATTTCAAATGTGAGATTGAAAGAACAAGTTAGGTTGACAACTATTAAAGAAAGATTATTCGAGAGCAAGATCAATTAAACAACAGGTTCATAACTATTCAAGATAGAGTCTTTCGATGGACAAGACTCAAAGATGTTGCATGGAATCAATAACATTAAATTGCAAGCAGGACGAGGAATTCAAAGAATATGCTAACCGTAGCATGATGAATTCAAAATGATGTAAGGGACTTTGCAATGCTAAAGAATTAACATAATTAAAGTCACGCATTACGTGCTTGGAGACGCGAGTTCTTCAGTTCGAAGATTACTTTGGCATCTTCTCTCAATGCACAGGACGTAAGCTGCAGAAATTTGAATCTTCACAAACCAGAGATGAATGGCTGAGAAAAATTTCTTAAAGGCTTAAAACATTTCTTTCTTTCGCATCTAAATAACAGTGATGAAAGCAAAATAATGGCGCACGACTTAGAAAAACTAGACAAAAAATGCCACCCCTATGACTCAGTCTAATCTAATGTTCTATCTAATTCTAATCTATGGTTGAAGAAGTTATGCAACCTTGCACACCACTTGACAACAAAAGTGATTCAAAGCAAATCGTGCATAAGAGCTTTTATTATTGGAAGTAGCAAAACGCAACAATTTCATATACTATCTCCACACAAATGAAAATGAAAGATCACAAGTTTATATAGAGTTTTCAAAATCAAATGAAAGGCCAAGATTAAAACAACATCAACGGCCAAGATTAATACAAATCAACCCTAATTAGGGTTTCCCAAAATAACATCAGTAAACAACCAGTAAACAAGCAGTGAGGTGGTAGTTGGAGCTATCTTCAAGGGAAGGCGTCTCTATCCTCCTGGGCAACATTGTGCTCGACGAATTCGGACACGATCGTGAGGACTTCCTCCATCGTGATTGGTGGCAACATGCCTATCCTGAATTCCAGTTCGTCCAAGTCTTCAACACATTTGATGAAGGTGTTCTCCCAATCCATTTCCTGTTTAACGAAATCATCCCGGATAGACAAGAGGTTCGCCACTTTTGTGAAGCCCTGCCTCAGAATTGGTCCTGTGGTAGAGAAGAAGACTTCCTGAACCTTATGCTTTAACCTTTCTAGTTGCATGTCGTTTTCTCAGACAATCTCTTTGTCAAACACGTCTGCAGCTATGAGATAAGTCTTCCTCTGGATTTCTCTAACCTGTTCCTGAATTCTGAGCCCATCAGCCTTCGCCTTGTTCAAAACCTCGCTCCGCATTGTTAATGCCCAAAACCAATGATGAAAGTCATAAGCAGCTCCTGCAACAATCACCTTTCCATCGACCAATTCCTCCTTTGGGATGCCCTTTAGTACTCTGAGGCATGGAATGAGCCTTTCCTGAATATCCGGGAGGTTGTCCCAAGTTTCCGCCATGATAGCCAATCTAGAAAGGAATGAGGAAGTCTGCTCGTAGGTAAGTGTCAATCTCTCCATGAACAAAGCCGCTTCTATGCTCGTACTTGTCATCCATTCGTTGGCCTCCTTGGCCGTGACCATACCTTCTTCCACATCCTTGGCCATCTCCTGTGAGGAATTGAGAAGAGGAGGAGCTACTGCATCACCCTGATTGAGTGGTTGGGTCAGATGCCGTATATACTCCTTCAGGCGCTCGACCTCCCTTTTGTACTCTTTCTTTTTCACCACTTCCTTTTCCAATCTCGCCTTGATAGTTGAGACAAAGTTATCCAGTTCTTCTACCTCCTGGCCTTTTGTTGTTGGGCCAAGGTCTATAGTGGTAATGGCGTATTCTTGGGGAGTGATTTCATCTTGTGCTTTATCAACTGTTGGTACTGCGATCTGTATGGAATGACCGCCGACTTCGTCCCTCTGAATCGTGGAAAACTTCTTGGCAGGTTTCTTCATAGCAACTTGTTCCAACCTCGCCAAGAAATCCGCAGTATCTTCTTCCTGGATTTCAACTGGTGCTTGAATCTTCATCCTCTCCTTCAGTTAGTCAGGGATGGTAGGCTACTCGATACTATCTTCCTCCTGGACATTCTCTACACTTGGTACGTCCAAAACTTCTTTGAGAGCGGAAATCATCCCCTCTTGGAATTCATCATTTTGGACATCCATTTCATCTTCCAAACCTAGTACCTTTGTGCCTGTCGGAGATGGGGGCTCATCATCATCCAACTGGATCGGCTCATTGTTACCCTCCTGAATTGGAGGAGGCATCATCATTTCCGCCAAGGATTCGTCCGCAGTGGCCACTAGCTCATCAATGTTTCTAGATGTCGCGGAACGAGATGGCTCTAGTATCTACCCTATGTCTCTTTTGGGCAGGCTCTATGTTTGCAATCACTTCTTTCCTCTTCTTAGTAATCTCAGCCAAATCATCTTTGTGGGATGCGCTGACATTGGAGGAGTATGACTCTGTCTCACTCAGCAAGTCATACGTGAGCGTCATTCTTTTTTGCCTCAACTCTTGAACTTGCTGGTCAACCTACCACTGAGAATACTTAATCACTGGCCTCATCAATGTAGCCAAATCTGAATGCTCGGGCTCTGACCACTTCACGGCAGGAAGAGGCTAGCTCTCATCGAAGCACGACTGGACATATTTTCCATCGTCCTGCAACTGATCGGGCACCTTGCAAAGCTTGGTTGCTCTCATTAAATCCATCGACACTCTAGACCATAATCTTCTCTTGACTTCATATTCGTCAACAACATTTGCCTAGAAGTCCTCTAGGTCTACTCTGTGTTTATATCTTTTCCCATCCACGGTTCGAATGTGATGATGAGGGTCAAAATTGGCCCTGGACCGATAAGTTATGAATGGATACCATTGAATTTCCAGCCTGACGCTTTCGATTGCTTGTGTTGATGGACAGGACTCCAACATATTCCCAATAAAGAATGGGAAAGTAATAGCTGCCTTCTGTTTTGGCCTCTGGATGCTCTGATAGGTCTCCAGTTGTCTCAGGACTTCTAGCAGAATCCTCCGATTTGTAGGATAAATGGGAAGCCTATAAGGATTTCCAGTGAATCCCTGGATTCTAATGTACGTAAACTTTGGAAACTGGATAAACTAGGATCCATATCTACTGATCAAGCTCTTGGCTTCGTGACTCAGCCTCTGGTGTGTTCCTCCTTGAAGTATTCTGGTTATGTACATGAGAAAGGCATCGTGCGCCCGCTTGAAATGAGACTTCTCCCTGAGTTGAAGTTGCGGGTAGTAGTCATAGGGCTTGAGCTCGTTTTCACTACTTCCAACTTTGCCTTTGTATACAAGTCTTGAGTATTTGTACGTTCTGGCCAACAAATAGATGACATATGAGCTCATGTGGAAAGACTTGGTCTTCTCCAAATTGATCAGCTACTCGTGGAGATTGTCGCTAATCATCCAAGCCCAGTTGAACATCTTCACGCCGGAAGTGACTTCATCGATAAAATAATACATCCACGTCTCAAAATATGCGCCCTGTGGATTGCCGGCTATCTTGTTTAACATCAGAATGATATCCCCATAATCCTCCTTAAAATCTGTCCGACGTAGCTTCTTAGGCATCTTCTTTGTGGATGGTCTAGGCTTCTCCAACCCTGACTTATTAATATTTGTGGCGCACAATTCAGATTGGCCATCATATAACCTTTTGTCGTCCTCCTTGGTCTTATAGACGGTCCAGTGATGTGTTGGGATGCCAAATGCCACCTATATTGCTACTTTGCTAAGGTGAGCTAGAATCCTTCCGTCAGGTGCAACAATTTGTCTCTCCTGCGCATCATAATGAATGGCGCATTCTACCATCAACTCGACACATTCTATTGCAGGCGGGAATCCGATTGCTTGGAAAATTCCATTCCTCACCATCAGTCTGGCAATTGGTGTCAGTAATCCAGCATGTCCATGTTGATGTAATTGTAGCTTCGGGCTTGATACTTCCTTATTTATATGTGATTATTCAATGTAAAGAGGCGCTTCACATGGCAACTTTGTAATTATCTTCTTGGCCGACCTTCCTTGTAAATTGTATTTATTAAATTGAAATTATATTTTTATGATGGCCGACCTTGCATGAAAAGGTGCGACCTCTCTCCTTCAAGTTGTATAAATACAAGATCATTCCACTCCATTTGGGCATCAATTAAGTTAGAGTATTTCTTCTCTTCCAAGTGCGAATTCTTCAAGGGCAGATCAATCAAGTGCATATTGCGAATTATCAAGAGCAGATAGCGAATTTCTTAAGGGCAGATCTGAGTTACAAGGAAGTGCTGATTACTTGTTATCATTGCATCTTGTGAAGGTGCTGCATATCGGCCTTGAGATTGGCCTCATTGTAAAGAGACTTGTTGCCATTATTGATATATTATAGAGAGATATTTGTTGCTGGGTTTTTCCCCTCAAGAGGAGGGTTTTCCCAGGGTATCTGCTGTGTTTTTGTGTCTGATTTTTGAATTAATTTTCTGTGCATTACATCTGATCTTAAAACTAACAGTCCATATACTCTATTTTTGAACTCCACGAAGTCTACATGTCCAAGATCAGTGCCTGCAATATTTTTCCATTTAGAATTGATCTTCGACTCTGGTTGCACGCCTATACTGGCGAACTTCATCGACACCTTTTTTGATGATTCTCCCGGTGTGGTCATTAACCTGCAGTAAAAACATTAACATTAATACGGAGACTTTAAAATATAATTTATTCTCGTGCCTTTTATTTGAAAATTTTACTTTTAGCTTATTAAAAGATTGAATTTCTGTGAAAAAGCAAGCTGAAAGTAAATGAATTTGCTTGAAATTTTGCCAGAACTTAGCCAGAATGAAAAAGATAGAAGAAGAATAAAATCTTGGCCAACCCAATTTCAAAACTCTGGAGTATCCTCTGGCTGCGAATAAAATTCAGCTTCTGAGAGTTGAATAAAAAATCCAAATGACAAAGTGCGCCAATTTGTTGAGAAGTTCGACTTTCAGCCAAGAATTAAATTATTTCTATAGAAGTTACTTCCTCTGGTATAAAAGTTTACTCCTATTGAGAAAATCGACCTTGCCTTCAGAAGAATTGATCTTGCCTTACTTTCTTGCAAACTTGAGAGATTAACTTCTCTTCAGCCGAGCCTGTGAAAAGTGAGTTGTTGAAACTCATTATAATGCTGAAGAATTTGATTTGTTTTAGCAGTTGCATCTTTTTGTCTCGATTTCGATTTGTTTTCTTCTCTTCAATCAGGCAAGTTTCTATTCTTTTCGAAAAATCTCCATGGTAAGTTTATCCAGGCGCCACCTTTGCCAAATCCTCTTGATTTTCCAAAAATTCGATTTTTGCTAGATGTTTATCTTTTATTTTCAATATTTTGGAAAAAATATTAAATGTCCAATTAAATTAAATTCGATTTTTTCCAAGTTTTAATTCATGGCGAAAATTTTATTTACTTTCTCTTTTCTCAGCGTAATGAATTTTCTTCCAAGACATCTCTGGCAAATTTCATTTTTGTTCGAGGCATTTTATATTTCTAAGTGTCGGAAATAAATTATAAAATGACAAATTTTAATTTATTTCCAACTCGTTCAATTTTGACCCATGGCTACTTTAATTTCTCCTTGGCTAAATATTTATTTTCCAAGTTATTTCACTTTTCGTCTAGCCAAGTTGGATTTTTAGCCATCTTGCTGATAAATATTCAGCAGTTGAGAGTTAAGCATGGGAAGGTTTTCAGTGACATTCCACCAGGGAGGCCTCCAGACAGAGGTATTGAGCACATCATAGAGCTTGAAGAGGGCGCCAAGCCTGTCATGATTACTCCTTACTGGCACCTAAAGCGGCTTAAGGGTGAGATAGAGAAGACTATCAAGGAGCTGCTTGCTATGGGTCACATTCGGCCGAGTAAGTCGCCATTTGCTTCTTCAGTTGTTCTAGTGAAGAAGAAAGATGGTACTCTTCGTATGTGCATAGATTACAGGGTCCTGAATAAGAGGACTATTAAGAACAGATATCCCATACCCCATATAGATGAGCTTATTGATGAGCTCCATGGTGCCTATTACTTCTCGAAGATAGACTTGAGATCGGGATATCATCAGATTAGAGTCCGTGGGCAGGATGTTGAGAAGACCGCATTTCGCTGTCATTGTGGACATTTTGAGTTTGTGGTTATGCCATTTGGGCTAACCAATGCTCCAACGACATTCCAGTCCACCATGAACAGGGTCTTCCACTCATAGTTGAGGAGATATGTACTTGTCTTCTTCGATGATATATTGGTCTATAGCAGGACATGGCAGGAGCACTTGGCTCATTTGGATACAATACTCAACATTTTGGATAGGGAGTCCTTGTATGCCAAGGAATCCAAGTGTGATTTGGGGATGACTGAGTTGTTATACTTAGGCCATATTATCAGCGCAGAGGGAGTGCAGATGGATCCTGAGAAGATCCGTGCTATCATAGATTGGCCTACTTCTGAGAACCTTACATAGCTGCGAGGATTTCTTGGGTTATGTGGTTTCTATCGCAGATTTGTCAGTGGATATTCACGCCATGCAGCACCTATGACGGATTTGTTGAAAAAAGGTGCATTCATTTGGACTCTTGAGGCACAAGAGTGTTTTGTGAGGTTCAAGGAGCTTATGACTACATGTCTAGTGTTGGCACTGCCAGATTTTACGAAGCCTTTTGAGCTTCAGTGTGATGCTTCTGGTGAGGGCATTGGAGCGGTGCTTATGCAAGACAAGCACCCGATTGTTTATGAGAGCAGGAAGCTCAGAGGACCAGAGAGGGTTTACAATATATATGATAAGGAAATGCTGGCCATAATGCATGCCTTGGCCAAATTGAGGCAATATTTAGTGGGCAGTAAGTTTTGTATTAAAACTGATCATAATAGCTTGAGACATTTCCTAGGACAGCGAGATTTGAATGACCGTCAGCAAAAGTGGGTAAGTTACAGGCATATGACTTTGATATCACTTATGTCAAAGGTACATAGAATGTTGTTGCTGACGCTCTTTCCTGCCGGCCTCATCTGAGTTCTATGGTACAGATTACAGAGGATTGGAGGCATCTGATTGTGGCAGAGTATGCCAAGGATACATGGGCATCTGGTATTGTTGAGGGATCAGTTGTGGACACTAGGTACACACTGATAAATGAGTTGATCATTTACAAGAATAGGATTTTCTTGATCCCACGGTCCGAGATGAAGAACACCATTTTGCGAACTTTCCATGATGTACCTACAACAGGGCATTCCGGGTACTTTAAGACATACAGACAGGTTCAGGAGAGATTTACATGGAAGGGTCTTAAGGTAGATGTTCTTCAGTATGTGCGCGAGTGCCCTGTTTGTCAGCAGAACAAGCAGGAGAACACATATCCGGCAGGGTTGTTGCAGCCACTTTCGATTCCTTATAGGAAGTGGGAATGCCTGTCGATGGATTTTATTACGGGCTTGCCGAAAGCTCAAGGACGTGATTGCATATATGTAGTTGTGGATCGGCTGACGAAGTATGCCCACTTCTTTCCGATCACCACTACTTACACAGCTACGCAGGTAGCAGAGGTATTTTTCCGTGAGGTTTTCAGATTACATGGGTTGCCTCAGAGCATAGTTAGCGACAAGGATAGTCGGTTCCTGAGTCACTTCTGGCAGGAGGTGTTCAGACTTTGTGGGACCGAGCTTACACCGAGCACCAGTTACCACCCGTAGACCGATGGTCAAATGAAGATAGTGAACAAATGGGTGGAAGGCTACCTCAGGAATTACAGAGCAGGGCAGCAAAAGGCGTGGGTTAAGTGGATATACTTATGTGAGTATTGTTACAATACCACTTACCACATGACCATTCAGATGTCCCCATTCATGGCGTTGTATGGGTATGAGGCGCCTAGTTTTCTTGATTTGCTATTGAGTGATAGTAGAGTGCCTAGTGCTGGAGACTTATTGCAAGAGAGCCAAGACATTATGAGGGCTCTTAAGGAGAATATTGCTAAGGCACAAAATCAATAGAAGCAGTATGCAGATCAAAAGAGGACAAAGAGATCTTTTGAGGTGGGAGACATGGTATATCTCATGCTGTAGCCCTACCGATAGTCTACTCTCAGGAAGAGTGGATCAGAGAAGCTCAAGCCACGGTACTATGGTCCTTTCAGGATTGTCAGGCGTGTTGGAGAGGTGGCTTATGAGCTAGAGCTTCTAGCGGATAGTAAGGTCCACAATGTTTTTCATGTGTCACGCCTCAAGAAGGCGTTAGGACATCGTGTGGTACCTTCAGCGGTATTGCCTCCCTTAGATGATGAGGGAAAGTTGATTTTAGTACCTGAGTCTATCCTGGAGTACAGAGAGAGACAACTACGCAGGAGGACCATCAGGGAATATCTAGTGAAGTGGAGAGATTTGCCAGTGGAGGATGCTACGTGGGAGAGAGGAGATTTTGTAGCATCCTGAGTTGAGATTGCTTGAGGACAAGCAATTTCAGGAGGGGCGGACTGTGATGTCCCCTTCCAGTTGACATCTCTCAGTACTTGAGATTAGCCTATTATGTGGCCCTCGTAGGCTAATATGGAAGATAGAGGGTCTTGTTGAGGCATGGCTTGGCTTTAGTTGTTAGGATTTTTTAGTTTGGCTTTCATTCGGGGTCTTTTGGACATCATTTGCTTGACTTACTATTTTTAGTAAGTGGAGACACTCAGTGGAGCACCCCTGCTATTTTTAGCAGTATGGTCTGGTCATATGCAGATTCAGTCACTTATCATCCGACTTCAGACGGCTTGTCATTTGGACTTATATTGAGAGAGATATTAATATTTATTTGCCAAAATAAATATTAATTTAATTGAAGCTTATATTATAAAGGTATAATGTAAATTTATGTTATAACTTAAGTGACTTAATGAAGGGGTCGACCATCATGAAGAAGGGGCCATATTCCAATTAATTATTATAATTAAATGGGTGCCCAAACTATTGGAAAATTAAAAGTGAAATTCAAAGTTTATTTAAATGATGCTTTTGAAGGAAATTGACTTGCTCGAGGAGATATAAGGTTTTCTTTTGAAGAAATTCATCATTATGCATATGAGAATCAATTTTAGCTATTTTCTTCTACAGAGAATGAAGCCAAGGGTTTTAGTTTTCTATTGCATTGGAGAACGAGCCATCTTCAGTGTATTGCAGTTCAGAGGCTTTGAAATATTAGCTGATTTATTGCCTGTCAGTAGAATAGCTTCATTCAGAAGTTATTACAGATCTTATTGTGAAGTTATTATTCAGGGTTTGATTCAATATTCGTCAGGGAAAAGTGATATCTTTGAGCGGCTGGTTTAGTTCTTCATCTGGCACGATTTTCAAGGTTGTACGGATTCCATTATTGCTGGTTTGGAGGCCGTACCACACAGCTGAAAGGCCGTGCTTCTTCCACAAGCCTGGATGCCTTGCTTTTTTGTCTTCTTCCTTCACCAGTTGGGACGCCTTGGTCTTTGGGTTAGTTTGCATCAATTTCGAGGCTGGAGAAGGTTCTTTTGAGGTTGGCCGTACCTAATCTTCACCATTATTGGCGGCTGCAATAATCATGTTTTTTTGAATAAATGTCATTTCCTTTTTCTATGCATGTTGATTAATTACAGTTGTAATCCGTTTGGAAGAACAATAAATTATTTGGCATCAGTCTATCAATTGAATTCCTTCATATTTAGATCTGTAGTATTTTATTTGAATTTTTCAAGCATTTCCTTTCAAAATCGCACCATTCTCTTTATTAGCAAAAACCACAAAAAAATCAAAACAAAGAAAAACAAACAAAACTTGCATTCTCAGTCAGCGGTCGGGTTGAGAGACACCTGGTCTCTTACAAGGGTAGACTTCAAGATTGTCTTGCCATTATCATCCAAGTGGTAGGGCGGACATCCAAAGGGTCTTGGCATTCCTCATCTCCTCTATGATGGACTTTGAAAACTTCTTGCCATTTGTCCATGGGCGAATTTCTCAGACTTAGGTGAATTTCTCCATGAATTGCATGCCTTTTGGTCGAGTTTTGGTTGATTTTCTCACTCTGGAGGTCTGATTTTCATGATTTTGCATTGATTTTTCCAGATTTTTAACTTGCTTTTCCATGCTTTTCTTGATTTTTGCTTTATTTTTTTCGATTTTTCAATGATTTTTTTGGCTGTTTTTTGGTTCTAAAAATGGAAATGTTGACCCACTGACCAGGGTTGACTTTCTAAAAATAGAAAAAACAAAATCCCTAAAAAATAGGGAACCCAGTTTGGTCCAAAAATGCCAAAAAAGAAAAAGTGAAAAAGCAAAAAAGCAGATTCCCTAAAAAATAGGAAGTGTCAGAATTGGCCCAAAGCACAGGCGATCCTCGTCTCCCGGACCTTCTGAACGCTTCCGTGATGTTTAGGTATTGATTCAGGCATGGATTCTCAACTTGGCTTGGATGACTCTCAGAAGACTGACTTGAAACTCTCAAAATGATGACCTCATGAAACTGTTGCGCGAAAGCAAAACCCTAAAAAGAAGCAAACTATTGGGGGTCCCCATTTGCAATGGGTCGATGTGTGAAAAGGTCACAACAGGATGTTTCGAAAAAGAAAGGTGGCAAGGGTGGCGGGAGTTACCCATCCAACCACTCCCATCGAAAGAGCTACCCCTGACTCAATATTCATCACCACAAAAGGATTGATACTAACATCAACTTAATATTTTTAATTCACTTCAAACTTTCAAGGTGCACTAAGGTTTAATACATGACTTCTAAAGGAAAACGATGGAGATCACTTAAAGTTGACTCGTTTAAAAATTATTTAATTAAGAGAGATATTTTCCAAGGTTACTACTTCAATGTAGCCTCCTTACACCGACTTGTGACTTGATAGTATTTGATCCTTTATTGACTATGACCTCTCCTTGATGATATTTCCCTTTCCCTTGAGGTGTTGGCAATCCTGCAACCACTTGACAAAGAAATAGGGTTAGGCCGTTCTCGGTATCATTTTTAATATAAAAACTCATCAACACATTCACTATATACTTATATAAGGAAATCTTTCATTATTGCAGTTATAACAAATAAATTTAAAATTCTTTTCCCAATTCACATTCTCAAGAAATGTAGTTAGTCACAACGAACATAACGACCATAATTTCATTGCCATAATCTTGTTCAAGACAAAAGGGATGTAACAAACAGAGCATCCTCAAAAGATTTGTGAGTACTGAGTACCAGCCATAACACCTTGAGCCAGATCAAAACCCCAGTATTGCCTTGCAAAAAAATACTAAACGATGGGCAATGGTAGTGTACAAAGATCTCTCCCTTCGAGAGCGAATCCTCAAAATAATCCACAAGCTTACCAACCATGATAGCCACCTCAATAGTATAAGGACAAAAGTGGTCGCCAGCAGTAAAGAAGATAAGGATCTGATCGTTTCAGGAAAAAAAAAAAGTAGGTGGCCACCCAAAGGTTAGCAGCCACCGCCCTAGGGAAATATGTGCCTATTTAAACGAGCATAGGCAGCAGAAATAACATTCAGAATATCTTTTCTCTTGTAGCCTCATTTGAGCACTTGTTGACATAGTCCTAGGATGGAAACCCTGAGGATTGCTTGAGATTCAAGGATGGAAACCCTTGAGCATCTCAACAGGAGATTGGGGATGAAAACCATTAGCCTTCTAGTTGGTGATTGCAGTTTGGGAATCACATAGGGCTTAGATATTGCAATATAGTTCCAGTTTAGCAGTTCCAAGGCAAAGTTAGCAGCCAGCTCTAGCACCCTCCTAGTTGTAGCATAAAAGTCTAGTTCAACAGCCCGTTTTAGTATTTTTTTGGGTCTAGCATAGCAGTTCATCTTTTCAGTGAAATCCAGCACCTTCTAGTTCATAGATAACTACAAAAAAGGCTTCTTGGGCATGAACTAAGGACTGCAGATTGCAGCATAGACCAGCAGCAACTCAGGGAGTTCCTAGAACAAAACACTTGCAAAGTGGTGTGAACGAAGGGGAAATTACTACAATGTGAGCACTAAGACTTCCAGTGGTAGAAATTGGGATTGGATTGTCATATTTTATTTGTAAGAATCATGTACGCTGTTAATCTCCCTCTGTAATCAGACTTGCAATAAGTCTCCACTTTGTAAAAGGAGTAGCAATTTCTTAATAAAGTGGGGTTTCAGAATGTAGTCAGCTGTTATATTCATTTGCAACCAAAATATTCATAAACATTATTGGTGTATATTAATTTGACATGACAATCAGGATCCGTCTTCAGCCCAATTGCTGAGTCTGTGCTTAAATACAGCCCTTGGTATCCATGCAAATCCCCTTAGTTTAGTGTTTTAGAGTTGTAGAATGTGTATGCAGTTGAGTAGAGTAGTAAAGTGAGTTGAAGCTGGAAGTTGTAGAGCAAGGCAAGCATAGGAGAGCATTGTAGAAGTGCTGCCATGTCCTACAATGTTCTTGGAGTCATCAAGAAGGAAAATTAACTTTGTAAATCTTGTATAGAGATTGTGGCATAAGAATGCACAACCCTACCCTTGTGGAGTTTTTCAAATTGGGTTTCTGCAAGGTAATCTCTTGTGTGTTTCACTTCTTACTTCTTTCAATTCATTTATGCAACTATGTTCAACAATTTTGGCATGTAAGCATCAACATTCTAACCAAGTTATTGTTTTCTTAAGCAGTTGTAGAGGACAGCAAGTATAATTCACTAGGACAAAATCCTTCACAAGTAAAGATTTGTGTTGATGAGTTAGCTACCAAATATATATACCAATCATGGATTATATTAGTATCAAAGCAATTATGTTCTTTGGTTTGTGTGAGTTGGTTGTGATATGATCAATTTTTGTTTTAATTCTTGGCATGTTTGAAGTCTGAAACATTTGTAGGCATGCTACCTGTTTTGCAAGAAAGATTTCTCGACAGACCTTTTGTTGGCCAATGAACGTTGTTTTTAGTACGACATATTTACAAAATTGAACTTGTAGAAGTACCTGTAATTTAAATGTATATCTCTGTCTTTTGGTATGATCAACATGCCTGTTAACTGCATGAGCAGAAGGTAGCAAGTACGTGTGTTGTATTTTCAAGTTGTAATGCCCTAATAGATATTTTTGTTAGAGGACAGCAAGTATAATTCACTAGGACAAAATCCTTCACAAGTAAAGATTTGTGTTGATGAGTTAGCTACCAAATATATATACCAATCATGGATTATATTAGTATCAAAGCAGTTATGTTCTTTGGTTTGTGTGAGTTGGTTGTGATATGATCAATTTTTGTTTTAATTCTTGGCATGTTTGAAGTCTGAAACATTTGTAGGCATGCTACCTGTTTTGCAAGAAAGATTTCTTGACAGACCTTTTGTTGGCCAATGAACGTTGTTTTTAGTATGACATATTTACAAAATTGAACTTGTAGAAGTACCTGTAATTTAAATGTATATCTCTGTCTTTTGGTATGATCAACATGCCTGTTAATTGCATGAGCAGAAGGTAGCAAGTACGTGTGTTGTATTTTCAAGTTGTAATGCCCTAATAGATATTTTTGTCATTTAATAACATATATTTCTTTATTGCCAGATGATATTTTAATTCCATATTTCAAATTTTATTGCATTTTCTTGGCATCTTTGCAGCTAAGAAGCAAATAGCCATCTTACTAACATTCTTTTAATGTATCAACTATATCAACTTTGTTGTTTCATTGTCTATTTCTAGGCAATTAAGCAATGCATCCAGGAAGTTGGAATTGGTTTTATGATGTCGCCAAAATACCATCCAGCAACCAGGCTTGTAGCTCCAGTTAGGAAGGCCCTTAAAATAAAGACAATTTTTAATGTTTTAGGCCCTATGTTGAATCCAGCAAGGGTTCGCTATGCTGTTGTTGGTGTCTACAATGAGAGCCTTGTAAGTTATATGTTTGATTACTTTGATATCATTGGCAGTGTTTATAATTTTTACTTCTATTGCGTATTTGCTTTAATCTATCTTAGTAACAAATCAAGTGAGAGAAGTTGCATTCTTCTAGGTATAATGTACTTCAGAAGGAATATATTTTGGTGTTTATAGTTGGAGGAAAGTAACATGTGACAATTTTGGTTCCCTCTCTGTGCAAGTCTTTTATAATGAATTATCATTAGCTTTAGGTGTACAAGTGTTATATTGTAATTTGTGACTCATTTCAAGTTTAACTTGTGTACTTCTTTTGAAGGAATGATTTTTTTGTTGCTAGCTTCTAGTTGTAGTCAAGAGTAGGGAGCCAATTGAATGGCGGCCTCTCCCTTACAGTGGGATTTCGTAACACTCTCTTATAGGGTCAAATGGGTCTTAAAACACAAGGTAAACTGAATTTTAAGACTAACCCATGAGACATAAACATAGACAGTTAATTCCACAAACTAGACATACAATCTGTGTTTTTTCTAACTAAATTCTTGTACTGATTTTTTGAGATTTTTAGGTTCCTTGTTTGCCGACTTATAACTGACCATAATAACCTCACCAAGACTCTAATTTGTTGTTTTGAAACAGTAATAAATCAGATTTCACTTGTTTTCAAACTTGTGGATTTTGTAGACAAACTGCGTGAAAGCACCATACATGAGAAAATATCCTGATTTTGATTGCATTAAGATAACAAGGTCACATCAAAGTTTCTTGAGGAAAATTAGACATCATTTCCCCTTACAAAAATGATCTCGAACTGATAAGAACACCCTTAAGAACATCAAGACTGAAATACAAGAACTGTGCAAGTTCTAGCTGAGAAACTAGAAACCCTAACCCACAAACTTTCACTATCTTCAAACCAAGAAGTTCAAAACTCCACCCTTGAGCTCCCAACTCACAAACTAAGACTCTTTCAAAGGCCTTCTCCCACCTTCAACCTACAGGAAAACCATTTGGAAGCTAACCAAAATCAGCTTTCTTCTCTTTTTATAGCCTCTTCGGGTATGGTGCCTAGCTAGAAGATTCTAGTAAATTGTCAATAATATAACTCCCAAATGCATCTCACTCCAAATTTGGTGCCATTCTTCATGGGGTTCAAGTTTTAAAGTCAAGGAATCAACTTTGTAACTCTCTCCAAAGGCGCCGTTGCACCATTCATTGAGGGTTAATGCTAAGTCAAGAATTCAAGTGTAACTTCCACCTAGTCAACATGGAGAAGACCATGCATGCAAGATTCTGCATCCAAAGTAACTTCTCTACAGATGGGTGCCCCAATTCAAGGTACATGCAAATTAAAGTCAAACATGCAATTTAAATAAGCAATAAGCAACTGGCCCACTACCCAACGTGCCCTTATGAGACATTACGACTCTTCAACTTCCATGGGGTGTCATGAACTTGTGTATAAGTGTTAAGTGGGGTTCTAACCAAAGGGGAGTGCCCAAATGAGAGGGAAATCATTTGAGTTTTTTTAGTGTTTTAATCGTAGTTACGAGACTCAAACTCGGTGAGGGTGACTCGACTCGAGACTCGAGACTCGGAAAAATGTAAAAACCTAGAAATTTAGAGATTTTTAAGGATTTAAAACTTGTTTCATGCACCCTTTATTAAATAAACCTTAAAGACACAATAACATCATCAAATAGAAGCAAATTTGATCACATACACAAGTATACATTGATCACATAAGTATAAATGCAAATTGTAGCTGAGCTGCTGAAGGAAATAACACACTTAGATATATAAATATATTCAAATGTATACAAAACTCATGGAATATGAAATCCATGACATCAAATGTTCCATACAAATATGAAATATCAAAGATTTAAAACAATAACTACAAGTCTATGGCATAGAGTAGCCAACATGCTTCCTACGAAGGCATCTAAGGGTCTTGGATAATGTAGGAGCTGTAGCCATAGTCTTTGCTTGTGTCTCCATGCCACTCTCACCAACACCAGTTGTGTCTGCTCGTGCTCTAGCCTCCTCCTTTGCCATGGTTACAGCCTCAGCCTCTCTATTTGCCTGGTCCACCCAATCAATGTCCTCGTCACTAAAGATTGGAGCTGTAGCCTCATCGATCCACTCAGACTCTTGATCAACCTCCTCTAGCTTGATCGGGGTGGAGTCATTGTCAAAAATCTGCCTGTGTCTGAGACGAAGGTTGTAATGAACATTTACTAGATCATTCAACCTCTCCGTGGATAGTCTATTGCGCTTCCTGGAGTGTATGTGCTCAAACATACTCCAATTGTGCGCACAACCAAAAGAACTGCATGGGTGGCTCAATACACGAATGGCAATATTCTGAAGGTTTGGTGTTTTAGCACCAAACATATGCCACCATCTATTTGAGGTGAGAAAAAGAAACAAAATCAATCTCATTTCCAACTTTAAGTTTCAAGTTTGAAGTTCAACATTTAATAATAAATTATAATATAAAAAGAGGAAAATTGTGCCCTTAAATATATTTTTACCTGGCTGTAATGTCATCTTACTATCTTTGCACAATTGACGTGCAAAGAGTTCTCCTTGTGCAGTACTAAAGGTGTCTATCTCTTGGACTATTTGTGCAGTAACAACAGACAACATCCGCTCTATCACCGAGTAGAGCCCACTAAGAACCTCATTATCTAAGTGGAAATCACAACAAAATTGGAAGGCTAGATTTAGGAAATATACGGCTGCATGGAGGGGCCTATGAAGCTGGTGGTGCCATCTCCTATCAATGATCTCCAAAATGGGACAATACTTATCCTCAACTCGGCCATAGACGGATCTAATGGCCTCTTTTGGCTCTATCAATGCCCTCATATATGTAGCCCATTGTGGGCTTCTCCCCATCAACAACTCGTAGGAGACTAGCAAGGGCTTGATGAACTGCAAACATTGTGAAACATTAACTTAAGCAAGTGTGAACGAAAATAAACAAATAAAATTAAAATATGAATAAAAATTAAAACATAATGTAGAATTAAATTTTACCTTCACAATCTCCTCCACTGGTGCCCAAAAACCTTGGCTCATCAAAAATGCAATTTGTCACATCAATCCCTACAGTGGTCATAGCAAAGGATGAGGAAGTCCACTCCTCACCAACAAACATATGCCTCAAAGCTGCCTTTGATTAAATCAAGGATTGTAATGTGATAAAATTAGTGGCAAATCTGGTGATGCCAAGACGAGCCAACTCTCTCAACCCCGTGTATTGCCTTATTAAGATAAGGAACCATGTGTGATTGTATACAAATTTGCAAATGTTTTTGGCTGCATCCACACATGTTTTGATCCATGGAAGCTTGCAAAGATCCTCGAATATGAGGTCAAGGCAATGGGCGGCACATGGAGTCCAAAATATAGTTGGGTGCCTCTCCATCAATAGTCTACCGGCAGCAACATAATTTGCTGCATTATCAATCACCACTTGAACCGCATTTTGTTCACCCACCTCAACTATGACCTCCTCTATAGCCTCGCAAAGGTATGTGGCATTTTTGACATGGGCCGAAGCATCAATGGACTTGATGAACATGGTGTCACCTGAAAAAGAAGCAAAACCAATTATTCAATAAATTAAAAAAACATAAATCAGCCATATTAATCACTAAATCAAATTCAAATTTCAAATTATTTAATGCATTGAGGGAAGTACAATTACCTGCGGAGGAAACTAGAAAATTGAGTAGCATCCTATTTCTCCTATTGGTCCAACCATCGGTCATGATGGTGCAACCATTTTTGCTCCATTGCAAGCGCTGCTCCTCTATTTGGGCTTTTACATTTGCCACCTTTTGACTTAAAAGTGGGCGCTTTAATTCATCTTCGCTAGGGGCTTTGAACCCCGCCCCACATATAGTTATGGCACCAATCATGTTTTGCCAAAAGGGAGACCTAAAACATGTCATAAATAAATTAATAAGATACTTTGGGCTTTTACATTTGCCACCTTTTGACTCAAAAGTGAGCCCTTTAATTCATCTTCGCTAGGGGCTTTGAACCTCGCCCCACATATAGTTATGGCATCAACCATATTTTTCCAAAAGGGAGACCTAAAACATGTCATAAATAAATTAATAAGATACTTAAATAGGTATTGTAAAATGAAAAGTTCAACTTTAAATTTGAATTCGACAATGACATACATCTCGATTCTAAATATAAAAATTCATGAGACAAAGATATTAAGACTTGACTATCAAACTATAAATTTTAAAACAATTAAACAAAAAAGAATTACCTCACTACATGGAAGGGAATGGTGCAATAGTACTAGAACTCTGCAATTGATTTCTTGGCTGCATCATGTGCCTCCTTGTGCCAACCCATGCATGCTCTCAAGTGACGGTTGGGAGCCAAGAGTAGTGCATGGTACAAAAAATGAATCCATCCTAGATTTATGAACTCTAGGACCAATGCTAACACTCCCACGACCACTAGCACTAGCACCAATAGTAGCACCAACATTAGTAGAAGCACTAGCACAAGCACTAGCACTAGGACGGTATGGAGGCATGGAAGAAGCATCTCCAACACCACCAATTCTCGCCAACTCTTCGGTCTGCCTCTTGTTCATTTCTTTTTGCAATTCAAATGTTTGTAATTGCACTTGCACCTCATGAATAGCCTCAGGAGGTGCAAGAGGGCAGCCCACTGCATTATGGACGGGTATGCGTGCAATATGGTATTTCAATCTGTTTATGCCTCCATGAAAAAGTGTTTTGCAATATTTACCTTTGGCCTCTCCTTTTCTCTACCTGGGAATGATTTTAGCATGTTTCCAAGCAAGGTCTTTTCTGGCTGGTGTTTGAGACATTGTGAAAAATATGGTTTGAATTACAAATGAAGGCTGCTGCAATAACAAGTAGGGTTTTTAAATTTATTCAACTTGCAAGTAGGGTTCGTAAAAAAAGAAATGCAAACTCAAAAAAACAATGAAATTTTTGCTAAAAAAACACAAAAAGCCAAATAAAATCAAGCTTACCTCTTAGATTAGGCTTGAAATGAAATGCAAACTTCTTCCAATCGCTGGTAAAGAGCTCTCAATGCACCTCCTTGCTGGTATGAAGCTTCCTGAATGCAATTTGATGATGGATTTGTCTTCTACCTCTTGCTGGTTGCCCTACAGTGCTCTCTTGTTTTTCCTCATCCTATTTTGCCAAAGTAAATGAAATGAAGTTGCTTTTAGGGCTGGGGAGAAGTTATAAGTAAAAAAAAAAATCAAATTTGACTTTTTATTTTTATTTTTGCTTTTTACTCTTAACTTTGCCGGCCGAGTCTTGGCGAGTCAAGGTGATGGGACTCATCGAGACTCGGCGAGTCGGGCAAGTCCGACCTGACTCATACAGACTCTGCCGAGCTCGAGCCCGAGCCCTGCCGCCCCCCTTCCCGCCCCTTCCCTGCCCCTAAGACTCAGTTGGGGTGACTTGACCCGAGACTTGCTTGGACTCGGTGAGTCTTGGCGAGTCTCGCTACGGTGGTTTTAATTTGTTCCTTGCAATACATCACAAAACAATTTACCTTTCTTCTAATTTGTGGGTGAATAGTCAAGGAAATGATTTACTCTCTTACTCAGAAAATTGAAAAATGAAACATAAAACTAGTGGGATTTTTGTGAGTGTAGGGAAGGTCTCTTATACAAAGTGTAAAGGAAATGATTTATTTTCTTACTCAAACAATTGAAAAATGAAACCTAAAACCAGTGGGAATTTCTTTGAGCATGTGGATACACAAACTAAAAGCAAACCTATCTTTTTGTTCTTAGGTTTTGCTAGGGTACAAGGAAAATCAACACTTCCATACTTGATGCGGTTTTTTATTTTTTGGCTAATGTGGGATATTTAATCTTGAGACAACAAAGACATTCTCACTTCTTCATATATCTGAAATAAAAAACAAGAAGATGATTACACATGAAAATTGAGGTTAGGACATCAAACATATACGAAATGGTAAATTGAATGAGAAAATTGAATACAAAGCTACAATTATCTATCTTAGTGAAAACAACAATACAAAGCTTGCAGATTCACAAAGTCTATCAATTCACAAAGCACAAGATGACACAAAACAACTCTTTGACCAACCACCTTAGCAGTAAGTATGTACAAAATTACTATTGCCTGAAAATCTAAGTGCAAATGGTGGAAAACTATTTCTTCTTGGAGGTAGCTGATATTGCTGAATAGGCATATTTTGTGGCAATTGTCTCTTCATAATTGTAACATCATTGATCATCATTAGTAACAATGGATCTGTTAAACTTTGAACTAGTGGCTAGTATGAATCTTTATTTATCTTCCTAGTAGTGATCATATTATCTTCCAATTCAACTGCATGCTCTTTAATGTCATGCCCCCCCGATTGCTGCCTGCACATAAATTAGATATAATTGCTAAGGAGATTGCAGCCTTTACAAAAATTAAGGGTGATCGTTGACCAAGGAGACTTCAAAATGTTTAATGCTAAGTTACCGGAATTGGCCCTTGACCTTGCCGATTCCAGGTACGGGTACATGTGCAAACTGATATGCCCAAAAAATCCTACGGATTTAGATAGGACACGGCAAAATTTAGTTGAAGACGTTTTTAAAATTTTAAGCCGAATCTCGACGTTTTTCGGGTCGACGTGGCAAATCGACGCATTTTCCACAAATCTTCTTGAGTTTTTCACGGGTAAAAAGGTTAAAACCTAAAAGATTAAACTCATTTCACATTACTTTCAAAGCGCCACTGACACAGATTTTTGAAGACGCCATTTTCTAAAGAGAAAAGCACACACGCCGGTTTCTGCAGTTGTGCCTTCGTTCCTTCGTTTTTTGTAGTTGCGTCGTTTTCTAAAGACAAAAGCCTTCGTTTTTTGCATGCGGGTTGCAGGTTGAGGTCGTGGGTGAGAAGTTCCTCATAATTTTTCACATGCAGGGCGGCCAGGTAGGTTTTGCATTTAAATTTTTTGAATAGATTTTTATAATAGTTAAAGCTTCCACATTTAAATTTTAAACCCTATTAGATTTTAAAACATTAAAAACATATAGTTTGCATATAGTTTTCTTTATTAATTTATTAAGAATTTTTTATTATTAATTTATTATTAAGATATTAATAACTTAATAAGTAATATAATTTAGATTTATTATTAATTTATTAATATTAAATAAGTAATACTAATAACATAATATAATTTAATAATTTATTAAACAACATAATGATAATTTACACAATTTTAAGTCTTTTATTTATTATTTTAATTATCAATATGAAATATCTATATTTTAGTTATTATTTAATTTAATTTTTATTAATAATAAATATATTACATTATTAATAAATTAATATAATTAAATTTAATATAGTAGATGTAAAATTGTAAATTACACTTCTGTAATTGAAATTCAAATTTGAATATATTGCTAATTACAGTTTACTATTTAACCTTTATCATTCAATAATTGTCTTTTGAATTTTTTGTAGCATTCGCATAATGGCAACCAATTCTACTTTCTATTGCTCGACCCACCTTTAAAACCGACCCGAATTCACCTCTATGGAAATATGTACAAATGATACAACAAGTTAAAGGGGGAGGAACATTTGTTTGGATATGCAATCATTGTCAAATTTAGTAAACTAGCTCATATAGTCGTGTGAGAGCCCATTTATGTGCCATTCCTAGACAAGGAATCACAGTATGTATAGGAGAAAATGGTAAAGTGTTACATCCTCACAAAGTAGCAACATATATTAAAGAGCAAGAGGAAGCAGATGCAAGACATGATCGTGCCACAAACCATCCTTTGCTAAGAGGAAGAGGAAGTGGAAGGGGATCAAAGAGGCCTCCTCCTTCTCCATCACATAGTGACTTACCTGATGTTGTAGTAGAGAGCCACCCATTTTTGGATAGAAGTGAAGAAGATCCTGTTGGTGTGAAAAGAAGCAAGGGGCCATTAGAAAGAGCATTTAAGCTTGAAGCTAAAGAGCTTGCAAATCAAGCCATTGCAAGATGTCTATATGCAAACGGTTTGGCATTTAATGTCGTAAGATCACCATATTGGCAGGATATGTTGAGAAAGGCAAGTGATTGTTCGCAAGGGTACACAAGGCCAGGTTATGAGAATGTGCGTACGACCTTACTAGCAAAGGAGGTAAAAGGTATAAGCAATGCATTGGCTCCCATTAGAAATTCATGGAAAAAAACAAGGGTGTCAATTGTTTCAGATGGATGGAAGGATGCCAAAAATCGACCATTAATCAATGTGATTGTAGTGTGCCCTAAAGGGGCAATGTTTTTGAAAGCCAGGGATTGTGAAGGACAAGTGAAGGATGCACAATTTATTGCTAACATCCTTATATAGTGCATTCAGAATATGGGTCCTGAAAATGTTGTCCAAGTAATAACAGACAATGCAAAGAATTGTAGAGCTGTAGGTATGTTGATTGAGACACGATTTGAGCACATATTTTGGACACCTTGTGCTGTTCACTCTTTCAACCTCATGCTACAAAAGTTGGGTGTGGAAATAAATTGGATCAAACAGATGTATGCTGAAGTTGAAGAGATCCAAATATTCATCACAAACCATCAAATGTCACAGGCCATTTTTAGATCATTTTCAGCGTTGGAGTTGTTGAAGGTAATTGAAACACTTCAACTTTTAAATTTTACATTTCACTTTAGTAATTAATAATTTATTTTTAAACTCAAGCATGTCTTCTTTATATTTTAATTTTAATTTTAAATTTTTGAATAGGTTGCCGAAACCAAATTTGCATCGAACATGATTGTCTTGAGGTGACTTGTGAAGGTGCAGGAGGCACTTTCTAGCATGGTTATTTGTCAAAGTTGGTCCCTATGGAGGCAATCCAATATTGAAAGGGCAACAAATGTAAAACAAATGATCCTAGATGACACTTGGTGGGAATGAGCAAAATATCTTCTTAGATTCACTGAGCCCATCATGAGTATGATCCGTTTTATTGACATGGATAGGAGAGGTATATGATGGCATTGATTCAATGATCGAGCAAATGAAAATCGTCATCAATGAAGAAGAGAAAGATCTTGAAAAAACTTTCTTCAAAGAGGTGCAAACAATTTGTGTTGAGCGGTGGAACAAAATGACCACCCCGCTGCATCTTCTTGCATTTGCATTGATTCCCAAATTTTATAGTGATGAGATTCTTGCTTTGCCATCAAGAGTGCAACCATATTCAGATCTAGAAGTTGGTGTGGGGTGTAGGAGAGCACTTAGTAGACTCTTCCCCGATCAAGAAACAAAGTATTTAGTTAGAGCTGAGTTTGCTGATTTTGTAGCCGGCGAAAATCAAAGTATTGGTGCTTCAGTTGACAAGTATAGGATGGATGCTCATTCTTGGTGGTATATCAATGGCTTTACAACCCCACATCTCCAAACTCTTGCGATCAAAGTTTTATCGCAAGTAAGTTAGTTTTTATTGCACTCTCTAAATTTATATTGTTTACAATTTTGAAAATAATAAAATGGTTATCTTCAAATTTAAAGTTTGATTTACAATTTTGTAATTATAAGTTCCTCTCACTTTGTTTCAATAGGTTGCTAGTTCTTCTTCAGCTGAGCGAAATTGGAGTACATACTCCTTTATCCACCCAGTGAAATGCAACCGATTGGCAACAAGTAAGGTGGAAGAGCTTGTTTATGTGCATTCCAACTTGTGCCTTCTTACTCATAAAAAGAATGAGTACAAGGAAGGACGCACAAGGTTGTGGGATGTAGATCCAGAGCGAACTGATTTGGATATTTCAGCTGCCACCCAATCTTTACTTTCTGTGGAGTTGGATACCCAGCGTGCTTCCAATGCAAGTGCTAGTGGGGCTGCATGGGGCTCTACTAATTTACCTACATAATCTAATGTCAATGATGACGTTGATCTTAATCTTCTTGATGACCCATATGATGCCTACTGTTAATTGTATTATTTTGTTTTAAATGTTGAACCAATGAACAATGAATTCAATATAATTATATACCTATGGTAACATGCAAGTTTTGAAAAATTGATATCAAATTAATTTAGTATATTGTATTTCAGATTTGTTATATTTATGGTAGTTCTAAGTTTTGTTTAGCATATGCATGATATGTGGTATTCTAAATTTAATTCTTGTTTTTACTTTTTAGGCTGCAAATATGTCTATATCTATGATTTTTATATGTTTTATGTACGGACATACCCAAACGTACCCAGCGCCCCCCGCCCACCCCAAAAAAAAATTGCTGTACCTGTGTACTGTACCCATACTCATACCCGTACCCACGTACCTGTACCCGATTTGGCAACTTAGGTTTAATGTAATTAACTAATGAAAATATTAAAGACAGCAATTCCCTATTAAAAAGGTAGCACTACGTAATGAAGGATTTAATTAAATTAAAACAGAAATCAAAAGTCAAAGACAAAGGCAACAATTAAGGAAGGGCTGCAATGATTATTAAGGAAATGACTATTCACCCCTCCATAAAGGGTATATAAGGAGGAAACATTTGGTGGAAGGCATGATTTTGGATCAATGGAATGTGATTTGGAAACATGAGAATAAGAAAATGGAATATGAGATATCTATTAAAATAAATATTGTTTGCAGCAAGAATATTATTAGGAAGTAAGATGTAGAATATAAATGAAGGAATATGTGTGTGTGTGTGTGTATTATGTATGTATTAATTATAATTGCCAATCGATCAATTGGAGATCAATCAAGCAGCAGATGGAAAAAGAGGAATAAGAAATGGAAACTCATTGGAGTAAATATTGTTTACTAGCAAGAGGATTATTGTAAGTCCTTAATTTATTTGAATTATATATATGTTTATATACGATTAAGCAATAATGATGCTTGCAGCAATTATTGATCCTTATAAGTAATTATGATTCTTCCTTTATTATAAATATGGATAATAGATTCTTATAATAATCTAATTTGAATTTAGAGAAGTGATTGCAAAATAGGAAGGCCGATCAACCTTTCGAGTTCATGAGAGGTGAAGGCTCGACAGATCCATCATCAAGTATGCCACCCACAGGGGGTTAAGCCTAGTGGGCCAAAAGGCAAATGTGTGCTCTCGGGATTGGTGGAAGGGAGGTAGTCTTCACGCTCTTGTCAAGCATGCCACCCCGAAATGAAGCACTCGTGGGGTGGGAGGCAAATGAGTGCTCCTAGGCTTGATCAAGGAGGATGGAGTGCCTCCAAGGTGGATTGAGGGATGGAAGGGCAGCCTACCTTCCATGCTCTCGCAATACAAGGGCGACCAACCTTGAGATTGTGGTTTGCAATCATTTCAACAAGTTCCTATTAAGATTATTATGGGAATCCACATTGTAATGGGTATTTCCTTAATTTGCTTTGATGTGAATAATGTACATGGATATCATGATGTTTACTAATGATTAGTGATAAATATATGTTATCATGGCTTATGATCTAATATCCATTTCTAGTGATTAGTATTGTGTGTAGGACCTAAACCAAGATTTATATCTTATAAAGGGAATTTCAATTGGTAAATTAACAATCTTAAATGCATTAAATTTCTTATTTTGGATTCTAATTGTGCTTTCAGGGAGAAATCTAGGAATATCCCAATTAGGGGACATTACATTTAGCATCTACTAAATCAATGGCCCAACCTTGTTTGATCAAGAAGGCAATATTTGGTGAGATAGAACAACTTAGAAGAATCTCAAGAGATGCTTCAATGTATCTTTGATTCTAGTAACTAAATGATTGAATCCTACAATGAGCACCCTCATAGGCTCATTATCATCCTTCTTAGTACTTGAGAGTTGTGTAAATAGAATATGGGCATCTTTAGCTAACTTGAAACATGTTAGAGACATTTCATGCAAAGTATTCTAGCTAGAGATTGATTGGGACTCAAGATGATCAAATCAATTAGTTGGTCTTCCCACCAAGATTTCTACAAACAGGCAAACTGCGACATCTTCATCATGTGAAGCACCTACATCCCACGTCATTTTGAACATTGAAATATGCTCATATGGGTGTTGAGTCTTGACTACCATCATTGAAGAATGGAAAACCTTTTCTTGACCAAAGAGTCAATGTTATTTCCCTAGGGCAAGGGAGGAGGAGGTAGACTGTTGCTGTTTTGATCATCCATTGCTTGGAGTGGATCTTTATTGAAAACTAAATTATGACTCATTAGCTGTGTGGGAGATGAAGTTGAAGCTTTTCTTGTAGGTTGAGAATAATTAGGACCATGAGATTGCAAAAACTTGTAGTATCAATATTTTTTCACCTACCTTATGCCTTGAATGTGTGTAAATTTTTCTCATCGGAGGTCTTCAGTTCCAATTTGGAGGAGGTAAAACTGGTCTTTTAGCTGCAATATTTTCTTTTCTTTCCTCTTTGTCTAAAATTGTCTCAACAGCTCACCAATGCACAATTTTTTTCTTGTAACCAAAAGCAAGGTGCTTGTGGCTTGCAACACAATATGTCTTCTTGATCCTGCCCAATCCAATTGAAGTTAGGTTGTAGAATAAGAGTGTTAGGGCCATGAATGGTCATTCACTATGATACTAGGATTGTTGAATATTTCTCATGCCCCATGGTGGGTACCAAAAAGTGTTGAACATTTTAATTTGTCTCTTGTAGTACAACACAAAACAAAACTATTAAAATATGAAATGTAATATTAATGGTCATCTTAGCTTTAGTGAGTCGTAAGTTTACTTGTAGTTAACTTAGTTTGCTTTAGTTACTTTTGTTTACATTTAAGTTCTTTTAGCATCTTTCAATTAATTGCTTTAGTTAGCTTTAGTTTATGATGGTTTCTTTTTAGAAACATTGTCTTGTAATTTCCTTTATAAGGAGTATTTCTCTCCTCTTGTAATCACTCAATTTTGAATATCAATTATCATTTCATGGTATGAGAGCTTAGGCTCGACCTGAGATATTGTGTTTTTTAGTCAATTTTTTTTTTTTAAATCTTAGAATTTTTTTTTAAAAAGAAATTTTTAAAGAAATTTTGTGGGTTTTTTGTGAAAAAAGAAATTGAGGGTTTTTTTTTTAAGAGGCCAAATTTTTGAAGAATATTTTTTTTAGGTTTTCTGGTGAAGAATCGCGAGATCTTTCTTGTTGAATTTTGTGGGTTTATTTGCAGTAAAAAAAATTGCGAGCTGTTTCTTTATTGAAAATTGCAAATTTCTTTTGAGAAAAAAATTTGAGGGTTTTGTGAGGTGAATCCCGTGTTTGTACCTGGTAAAATCGCGGGTTTTTGCAGATGAAAAATCGCGGTTTTTGTTTAAACAAAAATCATGTAGTTTAAACTTTAAGTCAACATTGGTGGATGTAATGTTGAACATTTCGATGAAGTGCTCGTAGGAACGTGGCAAACTTTTCAGCATGATCACCTTCATATCCTCCTCTTTTATCTTAGTGCTCTTGCAAAGACACTTGGTCATCCATCATAATGGAAAACAACATATTCTTCAGGAAGAAAGCCCTATCCTTGTCAGAGGTCTCATGGAGATCTTTCAAATGCTTCTAGATCTTTGCAACAGATTTACCAAATGGTATTTCTGGTAACATCTCATTGGCGATAAATAATTTTAGAAGCATAACTGCCTCCCTATTATCTCCATCATACTTATCTTGATCCTTCCCCACAACTGTGGGACAAACTTTTGTACCTAGAAGAAGCGCATCTAGACACTGGTACTCAAAGATGGTAAGCATCCTCTACTTCCATGTGTTGTAATTCTGTCCATTGAACCTCTGCATATTTTCCAACATAACATTGGACAAAGACGCCATCCCTCTTGTTTTCCAAAGAACAAAAAAGAGGTAATTCTGTGATCAGCTGGCACAAACTCTGGACAATCAGCTAGCACAACTCCCGATTTTTCAAAAGTTGTCTAAAAAAGAGGCTTAGAAACTGTAAGATTTTTCAAAAAAACCTTCGAAAACTCTTAAAAAGTAAGATTTTTTCAAAAAAAATTCCTCAAAAAACTTCTGAAAGTCAGCAAAATTTTTATAGAATTTTTTTCAAAAACTCTTGTAAATTTTTTTCGAAAAAATTTTGAAAACTCTTTGCAGGAATTTTTATTTTCCTCAGAAAATTTCTGTCAAAATTGGCTATGGCACAAATTTTTTTAGGAAAAATTGTCAAAAAGCTTTGAATTTTTTTTCATCAACAAAACCCTAGCTATGTGAGTTTAGTACTAGGGTCCCAAAAATCTGCAAACCCTCGAACAAAAAAAATCATGAGCAGAAAGGAACTAGAGAACTTCATGAAAACTGTCAGTTGTGCCTTCACATGGGAAAATAAAATGTAGCAAAAAAGAACACAATCTGTAAAAAAAAACGTGAGCAAGAACAACCCACAAATCTCTGAAAATTCGTGCCTAAAATCTTAGACGTGGCAAAAACCAGAGGTCGCCAAAGAACGAGGTCGAACAAATGCAATAAAGAAACCCATCACGACTAGAAACGAAAGCCCTTCATGTGGGTGCATGAACAGAGGAAAAAGACGCCTTGTAGAACTCCCGAAACCTCTAGGGACATGCAAAAAAATGCAGGTTGCGAGCAAAGAAAAACATGTTTTTTAGAAACGCCTAGGTTGCAAGAATAAACTTGCGATTTGTAGTCACAAAAGATGCCGATTTCACAAAAGAATCCTCGAAATTGCGTTTCAGAAAGTGCCGTGGTAGCAAATAAAACTTGCTTCAATAGATGAAGATGCCGAACTAGGAACTTGCGAAAAAAAGCAGAAAAAACACGCGATTCCAAAGCCGTGATTTCCAAATAAAAACCCTCATAAACTTCAGAAAAATGGCACGCGAGGAACCGACGTGATTCAAGAACAAATTCACAGAAAAATACCCTTCACAGCATAGGTGCGCGAACCAGCAAAAGACGTCTCAAAAAGAGACGAAAATCCCCTGAAAAACCTTCAAAATCCTTCACAAATTTTCAGCAGAAAACTACTTCAAAAAATCAGCTGAAAAACTTATAAAAACTTCCACAATTTTTTTTTTAATTTTCTGGGTAAACCATTAACATTTGATTTTTTTTAAAAAATCAAGCAAAAACTATCTAAGAAATTTTGAAAAATTCCTTAGGGAAACTCAAATTTTTATTATTAAAAATTCGTCAAAAAAGTTTGAGCCTAAGCTCTGATACCATGAAATAATAATTGATATTCAATATTCGTTATTCTATATTTACAAAAGGAAAAGAATACTCCTTATATAGAAAATTACAAGACGATGTTTCTAAAAAGAAACAATCGTTAACCGAAGCAAACTAAAGTTGATAACTAAAAGATGCTAAAACAAACTAAAGTGTAAACAAAAGTTACTAAAAGCTAACTAAGTTAACTAAAAGTAAACTAACGGCTAGAACTAAAGCTAAGATGACCATTAATATTACAATAAATATTTTAATACATCTTTATGAAACGAGATCCTCTTGTTAGTTTTATGATCAGATTTAATGCACAGAAATTTAATTCAAAATTAACACAATGACACAGTAGATACCTTGGGAAAACCCTCCACTTGAGGGAGAAAAACCCAGCAACAATATATCACTTATATATTGAATGACAAACAAAAGATCTCCATTACAAAGAGGCCGATATGGAGGCCAAGCAGGCCAAGCAAGAGCATCACAATCTGATGCTAACACAGAAATAATATGATGTTTATACTGATGACAAGCTCAGCCTTCAGTCATGCTGTGATCAGCCTCTTCAACTGCACATGAAGTATATTTAAGATCAGGCCCTTCAATATATCGATCTGTCTCTTGCTCAAGAAGAATATCTATGATCAGCACTATTCAATATATCAATTTGCCTCTTCAATATATATTGATTTGCTTTTTCATATATTCGCACTTTCTTTGAACACAGGTTCAGCCTTCTTGAGACCTTCGATCTGACTTCTTCAATGTATTGTCTTGTCCTTGAAGTAGATCGCTCTTGAGACTTACAACCTGTGTAAAGGATGAACTCGCACACATAATAATTCAATGAACAAATGAATGGAATGGATCAATGCCAAATGGATTACAATGAAGGTATATATATACAAAGTAGAGGGAGAGACTTGTCTTTCCAAAACAATATGTCAGGCTTATCCAAGAGGCATGTCCCTTTGCAAGTAATAGGTCGGCCTTCATAAAGAATCGCGCCTCTTAAGGAAATCGTTCCAATTATATTAAATAAATATTAATCATCAAATTACGTGGCCATTCATGAAGATCAAACTCAACAATTAAATAGCTGATAGGCTGCATTTAATTGTTCACCTTATTTGATCTGGCTGGAAGGATACAACCGACACTGCAAACATCAACACCTCTGAAAACAACCAAAATGATATGATGATTTTTATTCACTGCAATCCTCCTGACTATCATTGATTTAAGGATTTATATTGAACTAAGACAAGTTATTTTGAAGCTTTGACCTTAAAAATTAATTAAACATTTTAACTTTGACAATGACAAGAATCACTTGTACCTTGTCATGTCTGTCTATCTCAAGATCTATGTTACTTTATAACAGAAAGTTTTGGAAATCGTTTAGTTGTGTAGTCGGTCATAGTTGGTCATCGGTCATATTCCGCCACAGTTAATTATATTTAAATAAGACTATAGTTAGTTGATAATATTTCATATACTTTTGTACATGTTTTCGGAAGACTAATTCCCCGACTAGTGATTAGTTGTTGTCATGAAGCGTCATGATGGTTGGTTCCTCAACCACCGCCAACGACTATTTGTACTTGAGTCAGTATAGTCGGGAGACATTATGTTGGTACTTATGATATTATGTTTCTTGTACCCATAATAAATTTTTGCTTCAATAAGGCATTTTGCTTAAAATGAGCTAAATCATGTAAAATTGTTGTCAAAAGTCCGTTTTAGGTCAAACAAAACATAGGCTTTTTGTGGGTTTACATCAAGGAAGATACACGCAAATTTCTAAATATTTGAAAATTAGGGTTTCATACCCTTGTTTTTAGGAAAACCCCTGAAAATAGGACCTTTCCAAAATTAGTTGAAAATGATTTTGATAGGATAAATTGACTTCACGGTCACATTGGTCAAGTCAAAATCACCAAAAGGTTTGTTTTACTTTGGTGGGTCTATTTTCATTTTTTAGGAAGAAAGCTAGGACCTCTGCAGCCATTAATGACATAATGGCTAGTACCGGGTGGTGAAATCTAAGCCTCAAAAGCTTCAACGAAGAATTCATGGCGAAAAATGTTCAAAAAGATGCTTCGCGATGGAGGGGATTTTCAAAAGTTGAAAAATGCTGAAAATTTTCTAAGTCTGGAAGATCGATGCCTTGCTACATGCTAGATGCTATGCAGTCAATGCCTTGGTGAAATTTTCAAGCACCCGTACACGTAGCATGGTGAAAGCAATTGCTATGGTGAACAAGTTTGCATCATCAGCAACAATGATCAAGTCAATCGAGCTACAATGGTAAACGCGAAGCGCGAAAAGATGAAGATCTTAAAGGAAATGATGAAGCTGCAGTCAAAAGAGCCCCTACTGACCAGGGGCGCCCATGAGTTCAAGAGGTCAAAGGTAGTCATCAAGTTTTGCCAAGGCATTCATCTCCTTCGTAATTTTGTTGGCTTTCCAACGCGTCATCAAGCAAGTTCACCCGATTCATCGATCATTGACAACGGAGGAAAAGACAGAAGATGTCGAAAGCAAATAGCATCAAAGATAGCAGTCAAAACATAAAAAAAGTGCCCTTGTTGCACAGGGGTGCCCAAGAATGAGACTATCCAGATGTCAATTTTTGAGTAAGCTTATCTCCAAGTGATCTCCCTGGCATTAGCTTAGCTTTCCAACGAACCTGTTCGCCAATCTGCGAGACGCATCAAACGACAACAACTGTTGATCATCCGAGCACGTGATACGGAGGGTAAATCAATGAACATCAAAGCAAAAGAGCCCCTGTTGGTCAGGGGCGCCCTTCATTTTGGGTCACCTGATGAACTTTTCAACGATTGCTTTCTACAAGGCATCTGTTCAACATCTTCTCAGCTTCACAACCAATCAAGTTGCACGTTCACAGGACCTGTCAATCATTCACAAACGAAGATCAAGCGTAAAATGCTGGAAGAAAAGGCAAAATGAAAGACAAAGAATTCTTCCATATTTCACATCTAGTTTAGATTATAAGTATGTACAGTATGCATTTTGTTTGTTACTTCAAGTTAAGGGTATAATTCTTCAGCCAGAATCTGTCTATGCCACTATAGGTGGACGATGCATATATAGGTTATTGAATACTGCGTTTCCTCCTTCAAATTTTCCAGTGGGGGTATCCTTTCCAGAAGGCAACTGCAATGTTCTAGAATTTGGAAGACATATTGATCATATTGGTTTTGATATAGGTTTTCTTGTTATAGAAAGACTTATTAACCAGTCATTTGCACCCAGATTCCAGAATCTACTAGTACCCTCCAAAGGTCTATTTTCTGACAAACCAAAAACACAGTTTAGAAGAGTGTCGAGTATAGAATTAAGATCTTTACGAAAAGAGATACTCCTGGAGCAACCTGTAGCATCAACCAGTGGTAGACCTAGTTTATCCCATATATCTAGGTCTCATTCTTTATCAAGACATGTTCCAAGTTCTAACTATAAACCATATATTGATTACAATCCGGAAGAAGCCATAGGATCTTCTCATCACCTCTCATTTAGACGACATCCCTCCATAAATCCATATCCCTCTAGATCTTCTTTAGCCACATTATCTGATCTTAGTAGTAATCCTGAGTTGATGGACAAATTAGCAAGAGAGGTCAGTCAAAAATTAGTGTTGACACCTAAAGAAGATGAACAATAGGGTGATAAAGGGAAAGGGATAAAAATTACCAAAATGGGAGAAAAGAGTTGTATGCTAAGAGAGCGTCTCCCAAAGGAATGCCTTCCAAGAGTAGGCACTGAGAAGAGAAATAAATATAAAATAGAGGCTAGTGGTGTTGAAAAAGAAGTTGTTGGCTATGAACTAGGCAGATGGCCAACCCCAGAAACTTTTACTGTGATAAATCCTAATAAGAAGTTATGGGGAAGATATGAAGCCAGACTTCATGTAGAACTTGAAGAAAAACAGAAGAACTCTGAGGCCCAAAGAAATTGGATGGCCCAGTGGATGATATCTGCTCAAGATAATCTGGATGATATGGCTGTAGATATTAGAGATTCTGCAAATACTGGTATTATTAATCATGAAAAATTAGCACATATTACTCAGATGCAGCATAAGATGGAATCTTCAGTGTCAAAAATAGAAAGACAAATTTCTTCTTTGTTGAAAGAAACTTTTGGTCTAAGTTATCAATTAAAGAATGTCCAACAATTAGCTCAAGCAATGACATCCGCTCAGCATCATCATGAAGAAAATAGAAGAAGAAATTTTGAATATAGTCAAGCCTTACTTGAGTTTGTGGCTAAAAGGTTGGAAAAGATAAGGAAAGTAGCAAAGAAAATTAGGAAGACTCAAACTAGCCGAGAAAGCTCTTCAGAAGAAGATGGTCAAAAGAAGTAGAAAGGGAAAGCACCAATTGCAACAAGCAAACCAAAAAAGCTCATAGTTCAGAGAAGAAAGAGTTTATTTTCTGATGAGAAAGAAGAAATTACTAATTCTTCTGTAAGATCTGTTGAAGTATCTTCTTCTACAAAGTCTACAGTTTCAATGCCAAAAGTAAAAGAGCATAGTTTAATTATTCAAGAGCATGAAAGAGATTGGCTTAAGAACTTGATATTCCTAAAGAACCAAGTTTTGTAGACGAACCAATGTTTTGGCTGGCAGATCAGTCAACATGGAATATCCAAACTCCAGAATGGGAGCCAGATCTAAGGATAGAGCTAGAAGAAGAATCAAAGTCAGAACAAAAGATGCAGCCAAGACCAGAACCAGAATGGAATACAAGATTAGAACCAAGGTATGACGCATACCCTGATGAAGAAGAAGATTATTTGATTGAAGAAAATTCATTCCAAGAGCATACTAAAGATCTCAATCATGTAGATAGCTTAATTTCTAATCAGTCTTTAGATCAGTCTAGTTGGTGCCCAAAGGTCCTTTGTAAACCAATAATTAATGCTAAATTAGAAGGTTTTAGCCAGAGTCTTTCTGCACTTTTAGACATAGGATCCACAATTAGTATTTCCCAAAGTCATGCTTTGCCATCTATATATTGGGATAGCCAGCAGATTACAGTCAAAAGATTTGGCAATATTGGAACTATGTAGAATAGAGCTACCAATGCCCTTGTACATATAGATGACTTTAGTTCTCTTTGTAATTTCTGGCAAGACAATAGTATAGATACTAATGTCCTCCTAGGGTGGGATTTTTTGAGTCAATTTGAACTATTTTCATTTCTTTCGATGGGGGTAATATTGGGAAACCACATGAAAATCAAGTATATTAATCCTCCAAAAAAAGTTGAGTCTGTCCAAGTCATTGGAAGGTTTGATATGAATGGGAATCTTCTTCCTGAAGATCCTCAAGATTCTGCTATTCGGAAAATCAAAGATCTTCCTGAAGAATGTCAGAGAAAGATTTTAGAAGATTATTTCTTCTATAATCCAACACCTATATTTCAGTACCAAGGATGGGGAGATATTCATGTTGTACTAGGTATGAAGCAGATCCATATCTTATCTCCATTGATTACAAAAGGCCAAATAATTGTCTTAAAGCATTTGGTTAGACAATATAAGGAGGTCCATATTATCTTCAGTTGCAGAGATATTATGAGGCATTTTCCATATGGATCCCACCAATTACAGGACTTAACTACAATATTTAGTCCATCTTGTAAAATCTTGTTATGCCAAATGGCTCCCTTCAATGCCAATACTGAAGAAAATACTCTTATGTTCATATTGAATCTAGTAGTCCATTTCCCATATAGCCAACTTGAGTGGATAATACAACATAAGGATACAAAGATTATTGGGGAATGGTATGATCCAATCACATGCCGGTTTGCTACAAAAAAGATAAAACACTATTATTCATATCACTACATATTTGACTTCAAAAATATATTCCGACAACCTCACATTCATCTCTTACCAGAACTTGCAAGATGGCGTATTCTTTATGGATGGGAAAATGGATGAAGATTTGGGACAAAGAGTATAATCTTGTAAATATTGTAAATAAATAAATAAAATAAATAAGGGGTGGCATAATTTAGCTAGCACAAGGGCTTGTCTGTGCCGTGATGTCAGCCACGTTAAGATTTGATAACAAGATGCAACCCTATTTTAACAAGCAAGATCCTTGTAGCCACTTATAGGTGTTAAGTGGGCCGTTCTCACTTCATGGTGTCATAAAAGTGAAAATAAATATTGTAAATAAATAGCATGTCTAGGATAAGGTCATAATAGAATAAAATATTATGGAGAAAGTAAAAAGTAAAATATGGACAAAAATTCGAAAGGTGGGGAAATTTCTAGACAAAAACCCATGTGAAGCTAGAAAAATCTTGTACCAAAAAGAGAACTCACATGGTGGACCCTTGTACTAAAAAGATCATCTTGTACAAAAGATTCCCACATGTAAAAATCATTTTGTTCACTATCTAAAAAGTAAAGATAGACAATATCTACGGAAAATATTTTGGTAGATATTTTAGTCCTCTCCATAATATGGTCAAATAAATAAAGGTTGTTGAGAAAATCAAGGATTGACAATGTCTGCCATGTGGCAAGATAATCCTCCTTGCATTTTCTAGAAAAGTGACCTAGTATAATAGGTAAAAGGTTTTGGTGACCGGATCTCCAGGTCATTTGAAGCCTATAAATAAGGCCCCAAGAGCTCATTTGAGGCATTCAGAGTTGCATTCGAGGTTGATTCCAAGTTTGCATAGAGTCTTAGAAGTTGAGTCTTGAGTGTTGTTAGAGTCCATAAGTCTAATAGTCTGGTGTTCAACATATCAGACGTATGCTCTCTCCTGCGCTTCGAGCGATCTGGATGATCAAAAATCTAATAATGCCAAAAACATATATGTAATATCTTTTGAGTTAATGAAAGTATTTCATTTCTGAAAATCTTTGTTCTATCTTATTGCTTTGCTGTCAAAATTGTGCTTCAATTTGAGTTGGTATCAGAACACTAGTGCTTATTGTTGTTGTTTTGGTGTCAATATATATATATATATACATTCTAAATTGGTATCAGAGCTTCCGTGTGTTGTTCTGTTCCCGATCTTGAATGGTATTGGCTAAGTCTGAAGGGAAATGCATCTTCCTAGAAATAAGCGCCCAACTTTTTGGGCAATCTAATGCAGTTTGTAAGCTCAGTGGCCTCCAAGATGACCTCTGTTTTGATCAATCTCAACAATGACACCGTCAACGAAGACAACAGACAAATCAAACATTTGACAACAAAGATCGAACTGGGGCTGTTCGTGAAAAGTTGCAAGATGAAAATTTCAACACAAAAGGTCAAAGGCGCCCTTGCAGGCCAGGGGCGCCCAAAATTTTGGGGTCTCTAAACCAACTTTCATGACCAGCAAGGCCAGTCAATCTTTCCGGTACTAAACTAGTTACCCATTCCTTATCTCAGCACGTTCGTTGGAATCATCAGTCATCACAGATCTTAGATCAAGGCACTGAAGGTCAAAAAGGAAGAAATGAAAAGCAGCCAAGAAAAATGACTAAGTTTGATGAAAAATGCACCCTTTTGGGAAAAGGCACCCAAGATTTTGAGGCATCAGATTCAAGTTTTTAGCCTTTCAGCTCCCGAGCGCACTTCATTAGAGTTGATTCAATTCAGCAATGGATTTGTTAGTAACACTTCAGGATCAACTGAGCAACCAGAATCAAGGATCGAACGGAGGCACTTCGTCACAGAAAAAGAATGAAAAATGTTCAACTCCTCAACTTGGACTCCTAAAGTAAAAGTAGGCCCAATTGACTGAAGTTGAGATATTTTAGAAGCCTTTTCATGTCTAAAACGTCCCCAAATTGGTGGAATTTGCTCTAGTGAACTCCTGATCAGGTAGATTGACTCCTCAAGCAGCATGTTGGGGCTTAATTGATGCTTGCAACTCCAAATCAATATGTATCAAGCTTAGGCATCCATTCTTCATTCTCTCTTTATAGGTTGGAGCTCAAGAATGAATATTTTTCTCTCCAAACATCATTTGAAGATCTGACAAAGGGATTTCTCGGCATTCTTCATATTTTCAAAGAATTAGTTGCACAGAGGGACATTATATTAGAGTTTGCGTCTCCAGGCATGATTTTCTTGAAGGATCAGAGAGGCAATTTATAACTTCCAAACTTCTTCCCCTTTTTTTCTTCTATTCTTGTCTTAGATCTTCTTGCATGCCCAAGTAAACGGAGGTTTTTCACAGATTTGGTCTTCTGGGTATGATTAGCATAGCATATTCAGCAAAACCCACATGCCAGATTCTCTCAGAAAAAGTAGCCCTGCTACCCCCTTTTTTTAGGGTTTTGGAAAAAAAGTCACAATTTTGAAAATTTGATAAATTGGGTTTGTTTAGCTTTGAAGCACCTACAATACCCATGTGTTAGATTTTTCTGGAAAAAGTAAGCCTTTGGTGCCCCCAAAACCTCTAAGGGTTCTTGCATGTACAAGGAAAAGTGACTTTTTGGATTTTCTGATGTTCTGGGTTCACTTAGAAAATCATTCCCAAGAAAACCCACATCTCAATTTTTTTAATTAAAATTACCCCTCGACGAAGCTATTTTTAGCTGTTGTAGAAAAGTTGTCTGAACATATCCGTGTGTATAGTCAACTATCGAGTTTTTCAGAATATAGTACTCTCAATTTGAAATCAAGACCAAAATGGTCCTACTTCACGACTTTCTGAAAACACTCGACACAGACATGCATCAAGTGAAGCCCATAGTCAAGTTGGACGCCTTGGAAGGCATAAATGACATCACCGTTCAATGGATAGCGAAAATGCGGAAGGTAGTCATTCCAAACACAAAGCCGCCACCGGTTACTACCGCACTACCTTCCACACTTCATATCATCAAGGCTGGATGACGCAGCTGCAACGAGTATCGAGTACCAACAACAGATTGCAAGTGGCAAATAGATGCTGTGGAGACACATCATCACCCTGTGAAACATTAATTGTCCAGAGGCAGAAGAAGTCAACGACTGGCTAAAGGAGTTGTTGACTAGAGGTGAAGAGGTGTAAAACACCCAGTTAGGACGTCCTACCCTCCAAAATAGCATTTATGGCAACAAGAGTTAACTTGATGCCTCTTTCCAAGTTAACTCAATGTCCCATTGATCATGCATGTATATTTCCACTAATTATGGATGTCTATTCTAGATCTCCACTAATTGTGGATCTCTATTTTGGAGGCACTTTTGTAATTGAAGTTCACTTTTAGTTTAGTCTCAGTTAACTGAAGTAGATTTCCAGTTAATTGCTTGGTCACCTACTTTTAGACATAGGAATAAATTTTGTAGATTGGTAAGAACTAAGTGTTAACTCAAGGAGATTTTAGGGTTTCCTAGTCCTTTGAGCTTCTACAAATAAGAGCCTTTGCTCATTATTTTGTAACCTTTATTTACTACACAAAATTGTTGTGCCATTGTGCCAACAAGCTTGCAAGTCTATATTTGTTCACTCTTGGGTGAGTGTTGTTTGGTTTGATAAGCAATTGTGTATGATTTCGTACCTTTGCTGTCCCAAACCTTTGTAATTCGTTGAGAAAGTTTCAAGAAAGAAATCAAAAACAACATGCAATTTGATCCAAAGTTTTCAAGTTCTATCGATGTCTTATTCTTATAATCTATTGTTTCAATCTCCCCCTTGGATAGGTGCCGTCACCTCCTTAGGTATTTTGATGTTGATGATTATCGTTTGATGTTGTGTAAATGATCTGTATTTCAGCCTACATTTTGGATAGGTGTTGTCACCTCCTTGGGAATCCTAATTTTCAGTTCATCGTCCTTTGTTGTTTCTAGTGAGTTGCATCCCAACCTACACCTCGGATAGGGGTTCCTCCTCCTTGGCAATCCTGAGATTTGGCATAGTGTAAGAGTGGTTGCTTGCATAAAACCTTATTCTAGCATAGATTTAAGAGTTCAGAGCCTTAGACACATTCTGAGAGACAGTTGGCCCAAGTGATCCAACCATCCCATTCTCGCTCCTATATTCTCTTGCTCTGTTTATCTAGAGGAGATAGGATAGATTAAAAGTTAGCCTAGTTGTAGTTAAGATTTGCAGAAACTAGAGAAAACCTTAGTTGCAACGCATTGTGTTTATGCACCCTTGTGTCCTACCCGTTGAGTAAAAAAGATAGGAACATTAGTCCATTTTACTTTTACGCAAACATCAACAAACAAGAGGGAGCTTCCCCTCCATAATTTGAAGAGCAGTCATCATGCACTGTGTATAGCTGTCCGTTTCCAATAAGCACTCTAGAGTTGCTAATTGAAACACCAACAATGTTACATGCTACTACATTCTAATGTTACATTCTAGTACGACTAATTGTATTTGGTTATCGTGAATAATAAATGAAGTACTATTTTGCTATGCAATATGCATTCATGATTGTTTGTACTTGTCTATGTTCTGTTGATTGCTGTTTACTCTTGTAGTACATTGTGAGTACTCCACTGAGTAAACATTTGGTGCCGTTGCCTAAGTGAATTCGACAATCACCCAAACCCGATAATGGTGTCGTGATGGGGCAGCCGACCGAACAGTCGGTACAAGCAAACGAGGAACATGAAGACGCTCTGATGGAAGATCTTTGCAGCCTATGGGAACTCTTGTTGAGGGACTACGTATGGAGGGAGGCTCTTAGGCTAGAGATTCCTCAGTTGGTCATCTGGGACAGACTGCACGTCAACCCAGAGGTCGACCATCTCCTCACTAGACTATTGAGGCTGTTGGCACGTCACTACATTATCTTGTAAGATCTTTAGGCCGGGAGGGATCAAGAACAAAGAAGACCACAGATACTACAACAGTACGAGGAGAGAACCAAGTGAAAGGAAGGAGGAACGAGATACAAGCCGAAGACGTACGTCTGGCAACTAAGGCCCGTACAATCAACAATTAATGCCCGTACGCCTCAATAAGAACAAAAACCAAGTACCGAGAGGGCAAGAAACTCCTGAGGAACAAGTACGAAGATCATTAAGACTCAAGGAACAAGAGAATTGATGGAGGAGATTAAAACAAATCACCGAAGGAGTAGATGAAGACTTGAATGAAATAAACCAAAATATCACAAAAGTATGCCAAAACCTTGGTGGAGAAACTGACGAAGGGAACTTTAGAACACCATTAGTAATAAATAAAGCAAAATATAAAATAAATGGAAATGAAAATGAAGTGACAAAAGAACTTGAAAACAACATATGCTGTATTAGAGAACTGTCCATATTGAATGACGAAGGGCCGAGGATTGGAAGATCTGAGCCTAAGACCCCAGGGTAGAGGGAGTACCAGAACGAACCCCAAGAGACTCAAGGTGTAGAGGACGTTGACAGAGGACGCGGGGAAGACTTGTACGTGGCTGAGAGTGCAAGTGACGCACTGGGACGTTGCGGGAGAACCATTCTAGTTAGGTCCAGTGCACAAGGAGGGCATTAGGGAAGGATGGTGACTCCACTAGCGGAGAGGCAAAAGTTGCCAAAGTTCACAGGGAATGGGTTAGAGGATCTAGTATGGCACTCCAAGACGTGTGAGACGATTTGGATAGCCAACGGGAAAGATGATGTGGACTATTGGCTAAAAGCATTCCCAACGACGCTAAGAGACGGTGCCATCGACTGGTACACAGAGTTGGACCAAGTACACAGGGCATCATGGAGATTACTCAAGAAGGCATTCCAAGACGAATTCAAACTCCTCAGAGACGACAGTGAAATCGTAGTGGAAATCTACAATACGAAGCAAGGGAAGCACGAGAATGTGCGAGCCTACAATCGTAGACTCAAAGAATTGTTGGAAAAATTGGAGACCCAGCCGGTCGACGGGCTAAAGAAGCGATGGTTCATTGAAGGGTTGCTCCCGTCATTTAGAAAGAAAATGAAAGTCATGCCTTCGTTGTTGTACGATGAGCGTACAATTGGGCGATGGATACAAAAAGTGAAAATAAAACATCCTCTTGAGGGAAAAGGAAGACGGATGACGAGGAGAGTATGGACAACAATGGCAGTGAGTCCAAGACTGTGCAAGCACTCAAGAAGGACATGATGAGAATGATGAAAGAATTGAAGGCTGACAAGGAGAGTACGAGGGAAGCTAGAGAACCGTGGTGTACGGATTGCAAGGGGGAGGGTCACGCAAAGGCAAACTGCTCGAAGAAGCGGTTTTGCGATATCTGCCAAGTGATGGGACATTCCATCAAGGAAGGCCCATACAATCTGAAAGCAAGGGGTATGCAAGTACTCTTCACTCAGGGAGAACCATCAACACCACTAAATACACCATCGAAGCCCCAGTACAATAGCAATGCATCTCCTGGAGGTTACCAAAGCAACATAAGTCCGAGAAGCAAGATACAGTACAATGGTAAAGGAAGGCCCATGATACAATGTGAAGTGCAATGAATGGGGCCAATTCGCCAGGGAATGTTAGAACGTTCAAGATTCGGGGGAAAGATTGTGCAAGTGGTGTGGACCGGGTGATCATGAAGACAACGAATGCCCCAGGCAGAAAGGCATCCATATGTTAGATGTGGAGCAAGAGGTACTAGCGATTACTAGAGCGCAAATGAAGAAGGTCACCTACCCAGATCCACATACGAAAAAACAAAGAATGAAGGAAGCAAAAGTAGAAGTGGAACTGGCGGTGATGAGGGAACACAAAACACCTTTGGAGAATCCAAACACCTCGTAGCAGTTGAAGACGGAAAACATCGTACGACAGGTATTGCAGACCACCGTACCCATAAAGGTGACTGACCTTCTCTAGACTATGCTACAGTTGGGGCTAGTGATCACAAATGTCATCAGTAATGACCAATGTCAGCGGCAGGAAGGCTGAAGGAAAGAATTGATAGTGGAACCATCGCCAGTGCTCTACGGTGAACAAACCATTGACCCAATGCTGCTGACGACAAACATCGAGAAGATGCTAGTGGTCGTACAAATGGAGATCGGAGGGAAAATCCTGACAAACACTATCGTTGATGGAGGATCGAGAGTCAACGTACTACTCGAAGGCACATAGAAGAGTCTCGGGAAGCCTACACTCTAGCCACCGACATTCCAATTAGTGGGTGCCGATCGACACAGCATCAAGCCGTTGGGAACATTGATGGCACAAAAGGTGATGATCGAGACGCAGTTGTTCCTACTAAACTTCATAGTCATCCCATTGCAGAAGAAGGCGTACAAGGCACTGCTGGGATGAGGATGGTTGATTGCCACCAAGGCGGATCATAATTGGAAGAGGAACACACTTTCGATCCAATAGGCGGAAGCACGTCATTGAATTGAAGAAGCAGGCCGTAAGCGAAGAATTGGTTTCCTCCGGATCAGAATCAAATGGAGGTGAGTCAAATGTCGATGAAGGGAGGAAAGCTATGGAACCGAACGTTGATGGTGTACTTGAACTCGAGAGTTGCTTAGAAGATGAGACAAGCTCCTTGAACGGTCTATTTCATTGGCAAATGGAGGATTATGAGGTGTTCCACCGAGAGTGTAACATGCTACAGATCGGAGAAATCCAGGAAGAGAAGAAGGGCACGCCTAGCTAGACACTTCCTGGTGGAGAAATCCAGCAAGAAGAGAAGGGCACATCCAACCAAACATTTCCAACTGAGTATGGAGAGTACAAAGAAATAGTATCAGAACCAGACGATATGCTAGCCCACAAGTCCAAACGAGTACGAGGTGACAAAATTGTGTCGAAGGCAAAAAATTGAAAAAATCAAAAGGGGAAGGTGAAAAATAGAGAAAATAGAAAACGTGAGAATATGGGGATAAAGGAAAAGGAGAAATTTAAAAAAAATAAAAAAATGAAAAATTATAAAGGGAGAAATGAGAAGGAGAAAATAAAGAGAAAAATTAAAAATCAAGGAGAAAAATAAGAGAAATTTAAAAAGGGGAAAAATTAAAAATTAAAAAAATTTGGAGCACAAGGCGAAAAAATTATTAAGGATGAGAGGGAAAATAGTGGAAGAGAAGAAAAAATGAAAAAATTAAAGAAGCCAGTGATATTAAAATTTAAAGTAAGAAATATAAAGACATTGGCCAAAGACAGGAAAAAAATTGCAAAAACATGGAGCATAGGGAAAAAAGTGAGCAAAACTTTGGCCGTACGACTTATAGTTGTATGGACTAAGAAGGAGGCCGCACAAAGAAATGAAGTTCGATGACTTGAGGAAGAAAAGAGATTCCGTATGAGCAAGGGAGTTTCGCCAATTGCATCGTACGTCGTATAGACAAAACAAAGTTTAAGGGTTTTAAAATTGAAAAAATTGCAAGATGGAAGTCGGCCATACGAATTGAAGAGACGCTAGCTGTATGAATTTCTAAGAATCATACTATACGTCGAACTAAGGAAAAGTCCATACGAGAAAGCTTGGCCATACAAGACAAGGCTAAAATCGTACAAGTGAAAGGTGAAGCCGTCTGATTGAAGACTATAGTGCGATTTGGGAATATGTTCGTATGAAACAAGGAGGGTCTAAGTGTGCTAGGGAACAAGTGGAAAGCCGTACGAGCGATTAATATGCAAGCCGTACGAACCATTAAGTTGAAGGTTGTACGAGTTCAAGAGGCCATACGAGGGTGTGAGAAGTTTGTTATACGATGTGGCAAGAAGTCGACCCTACGAGGAGTGCAAGGAGTGGTCGTACGATATAAGGAACATTTTGGCCTACGTTTGAGCAACAGAGGCCTTGGCGTATGTTTGAGCAACGGAGGCCTTGGCGTATGGTCGAGCAAAAGAGGCCTTGGTGTAAGATTGAGCAAGAACTTGGGTGCACGATTTGAAGAGAGTTCATTTATACGAGATAAGAGGAATAAGAAGAGTAGTGCAAAATTTGTATTTTTCGGCTTTGTTAGCATTATTTTTTGCCACTCAAAAAATCATGAAAATGAGGTGCACCATGGAGTTTTGTACGGTTTCAAAAGTCTTAAATTGTTCCTAGTGGCGGGGGCGTTGCTCCTTGACCCTGCCCCGTATCGCGACAGGGAGCACGCCAGGGGTGCTACCCCTGAAACTTGCGAGGGGTGCTACCCCTCAAACCCGTTGGGGGTGTTGCCCCTAGACCCCCGTTGGGGGCGTTGCCTCCAAACTCCTGCAAGGGGCACTGTCCCTTGACCCTGCTAGGGGTGTTGCCCCCAAACCCCCATCAGAATCATTTGGATTCTAAGTCCCAAGGCAGCCAGCTATCACAATACAACTAGAACCACTAGTATTACAGTCGGCACAACCGGAACCATGTACATAAGAGTCTAACAAAGTGTACATTGAGATCAGTGAGCCAGAGGTCGATGATCAGTACTTGAGTGAATTGCAGAAGACGAAGATGGTGAGAGTTATGTACGAAGCTGGTGCAATTGGACAACAGCTATACGTGGGACATGACCCCTCAATGGTACATGAGGCTGAGAGGATCTTGGCATGTATGCAGTTGGAATGCAAAGGTGAGTGGCCAAGAGTAGAGACGAACAAGACTACCAGGAAAAAGTTGGTGGACTACATTCAGAAGTCACAAGAACAGTTGGTCACTGAGCACACGAGAGTCACAACTCTCAAAGAGATATTGGTCGAGAGGTACCCCGTTTTTGTTTTTCGTCATATGGAAGATGACTACTTTTGTGGGGGGATGATGTAGTCGGTCATAGTCGGTCATTAATCATAGTCATAGTGGGTCATAGTCGGCCGCAATTAATTATATTTAAATATGACTATAGTTAGTTTATAATATTTCATATATACTTGTGTACATGTTGTTTAGGGAAGACTAATTCCCCGACTAGTGATTAGTTGTCATGAAGCATCGTGACGGTTGGTTCCTCAACCATCGCCAATGACTATTTGTACTTGAGTCAGTATAGTCGGGGGACATTATGTTGGTACTCATGATATTATGTTACATGTTACATTCTAATACGACTAATTGTACTTGGTTAGCGTGAATAATAAATGAAGTACTATTTTGTTGTGCAATATGCATTCATGATTGTTCATACTTGTCTATGTTTTGTTGATTCCTGTTTACTCTCATACTACGTCGTGAGTACTCCAGTGAGTAAACAAGTTGAAGTTCCCTTTGCAAATTGATTTTTTAGAAGTTTAGTTTCCGTTGATGTTTGATGAACATTAAGAAGAATAAATTATTGTTTTATACTCACAAATTTATTTGTATATTGTATAGTATGTTAACACAATTGTAATTTTCTCATTTTGTATTGATAGGTTGAAAAAATGGCGAGGGCTCTCCAAACATTTGGATTAGAAAGAGCACTAGTAGTTCATTCTGAGGGTTTAGATGAGATGAGTCCACTTGGTGAGCTTATTTGTGCAAATGAATCTTTTGCATTGCTGTCTTGATTAGAGTATATCTTCTTTGCTTCTTTAAATGCATTTATGTTAAACTGTATTTATGCAGGTCCTGGAATAATATTGGATGTGACGGCTGATAAAATTGAGAAGTTTTCTTTTGACCCATGTATATTCATTTACTTTAATTTTTAATTGCTTTTTCTACCTTTTCTTGCACTTTTATTATCAAATTCTTGAAAAGAATTGCTCATAAATATTCAACTAAACATGCAATATATATAGCATTAACAATATTGAGAATGGGATATTGTCTAATTAACAAAAATGGAGATATTCAAAGAAAGATCTATATTACAATGCTTCTTACTTGTAGATTTTCTCTTAGAATAACTTCCTTTTGGTTTGACATTTGCTAAACTTACATTTTCATATTTGTGGCAAGTGTTAAACCTTCACCTTATAATAATTTGTAGTGGATTTTCAAATTCCTCCATGCAATGTGGAAAGTTTGCAAGGTGGCGGGAAATTGCTGAAAATAATTGCTCATAAATATAATAATATTTGAATAAACATGCAGCACATTAACAATATTCAGAATGGGATATTGTGAAACTAACAGAAATGGAGATATTCAAAGAAAGGCCTATATCACAATGCTTCCTACTCTTCTAGATTTTCTCTTAGAATAACTTCCTTTTGGTTTGACATTTACTCAAATTACATTTTCATATTTGCGGAAAGTGTTGAAGCTTGACCTTAAAAATAATTTGCAGTGGATTTTGGAATTCCTCGATGCAATGTGGAAAATTTGCGAGGTGGTGGACCAGAATTCAATGCAAAGGCTCTTCGTGATGTTTTGTCTGGTCAGAAAGGTGCAATTGCAGATGCTTTGGTAAATGCCTGCTTTTATTCTCTTATTCCATCACTCTTGTGCTGTTTTCTGCCCTGTATGCATTTTGTAATGACAAATGATTTATTTTTTCTTAACATCCATGCACATGAACATAAAGAATAATGAGAAGGGCCAGCTTTTAGTAGATGCTTATGTGTTAATATGAAATTTATATTTAGTAGAGGAATCTATTGTATAAAGCAATGTGAACCCCTTTTGCTACCTTGTTCTAGTACTACTATGGTACTTTGCTATATGGTGTTTTGTCATTTAGGTCTTTTTCCCTGCTCATTTCAATCAGTTGTCAATGTTTTATTTTATTCATTGCATCTGGCTTACAAGTTGTAGACAAGTTTTTGCAATGGCACACTGCTATGAAGATAAATACAGTTAAATTGTTTTCTTGAGAGATTATATTCTAAGAATGTGCATGTGCCATTCCCCTCATAGTGCTCTTATAAAATATTATCTGATTATGCGTGGATTAATTGAACATCTTCTAAATATCATTGTTTTGTTACTATCATCCTTGCCTCACCGGTAGCTTTATAGTTCCATCTGGAATATAACAGTTACATGGATACTCATGAAGCAGAATCTTCTATTTGTCATTAGAAAATCGATTCCTTACACAGCAAGATTTTAAGATTATTCATACAATTGTGTCTAATGTGTAGAGGCTTTAAAGCTTGTATTAAAGCTGGTTTCAAATTATTTGTAGCAAACATTATCATAGCTTTCAAAGCTTACAAATTTTCTAGATACTTAACCAAAAGATTCAAGCATAGTTGATTTAGCTTTCAACAACTTTGCCAAGCAAGGCATTGATTCCCATCCAAATCATTTACTTCTATGAAGCAGAATCTACTATTTGGCATTAGAAAATTGATTGCATATACGACAGGATTTTAAAATTATCCATACAATTGGTATCAAATGACAGTTTAGTAGAAGTTTGTCTTGAAGGTTTTAAAACTTGTATCGAAGCTGGTATAAAAGCTGGTTTCATAGTATTTGTAGCACACAAGACTATCATAGCTTTGGAAGCTACAAATTTTTTAGATACTAAACCAAAAGAAATTAAGCATAGTTTATTCAACTTTTGACAACTTTGCCAGGCAAGGCATTGATTCCCTTCCAAATGATTTACTTGTTTTATTGCATACCAAAAGGTGTTGCACATGACTTTACCATGTATGATACAACCTTTAGTTCATAATGGTTGAATGTCTCTATCCTTTATCCCTTGTGCACTCTTGGGGAGCTATTTATTTTATTCAACAGCTAAAGAGTCTAGTCTTGCTTTTAAGCTTCATCGTTTTCTTTGTATTTATGTTGCATCTTTTTGAAGCTAAATATCACCATTTTTTCTCACCAACTTCAAATTGTGGGCTAATTTATTGACACTATCTTTCTTGCACTCTCTCTGTCTTGCCACTTTGTGGTCCATGGAAGAGCCTTGGGTTTCTTTCGTCTCTGGTTGTACTTATTATATTGGAAGTGGGAAATGAATCCACAAGCTGTTAGGCTGCACAATCTCTCTAGCTGCTTTCTCTAAGCTACTAAAGACAGAGGAAGCTGTTGTACTTGCACTAAGCTCATCCTTTATTCTCTTATTCAGTACACAAGTACTCATCTAGCAGGAAGTGGAAATTTGGTGGGTTCTACATGAACCAAGTTCCTGCATATGATCCACGAGCACCTTGAGGTATTTTTGATTCTCTTAGTTTTCTTTTTTGTGAGGCTTCCTATACTTGCCCATATGATTAGATGTTTGAAGGTTTTGGGATCTTCCTTACTTAATGTTAGAAATTTTAAATCTACTTAGTTAATTTTTTAATTGAATTATTTGTTTGACTGAGCTCGGATGCCAAGCTTTCTGAAATTCTTCTGTGTTTCCTATCATTGCTAATACACCTTCTAGGGGTAGGCAGTACAGCCTAGATTGCAATGGGACCCACACTATCAATTGTTGCCAAAATTACGGTAAGACTCACAATGTTGATATTTGGTGTAACTCATGATAGAGAAAGAATCATAAACTGATTGCTGGTGTAAGATATGCAATGTAGGGCATAACCCATGGATAGACTAAGATCTGTTCTGTTGGGGGTAATCCATGGTTGGAGAAATGCCTTTACTTCTGGATATATAGTATAAACCATGAGTGTGTGAACCCTGTCCCACTGGATGTAACCCACTGATGGAGTAAGATTGTTCCTATTGGGTATCTGTAAAACTCATTAGTTAAAGCCCACTATATAGGGTGCAGCCCATGATCTCTGTGAAAAAAGAGACGATTGTACTTAAAAACCCTTAAAGGGCATGACAGGCACATTGGGACTCTTGCAAATGCAAACCCATGACAAATCATTGATACTTTGCAATTGGCGAATAAACATCCTGTTAGAGATGTTGGCCAATTAAAGTGAATTAATATTTAATGAAAATAAAGAATGAACATTTATGAATTTATTATCTATTTTCATCTGCTATCTTGAACTGGGTGGGAGATGGAGATAAAATATGTTGCAATCCCAGCTTATTGATGTCTTTAGGTAATGAATGTGAAGGAATACCCTTCTTTAGATGTGGTTTAATGCTGGTCTCTACTTTTAGGTGTTTTACTTATTGTCTTGTTTTGAGCTACACTGTGCTATAGGGAACTATGTTGATTGGATGTCTTGCAAGTTAACCACATCAACTCCATGCATCCAAACCTTTGTGATAACTTACAATCTTCAAATTGCCAAACTTTCTCATATGAATTCCTGGCAGGACAAAACTAGTCTTATAATATTCTGGCCTGGTAAATCTTGGAAATAACTTGGTAAAGGCACCTTAAACTATAGTGTGAAGGGTAATTAGTACTGTTTTTGTAAGTTAATTTTTTCTTCTTTATGTTGGTGTAACAATTAACACCTCTGGAGTGCAAATTGGTACGGACAGCTATGCACACTGCGTAATGAGTGCTCTTCAAATTAGGAGGGGAAGTTCCCTCTTTAGTGCTGATTTGCGTGAAAAGAAAAGTAATCTAAATCCTATCTTTTTGTTCTCAGCTGGAAGAGGCACAAGGTTAAGAAAAACCACGAACGTTGCAGCTAAGGATTTTTTGGGTTTTTAGATCACTAACTACAACTAAACTAAAGCTTTTAATCTATCCAGTCTCCTCAAGTAAACATAGCATGAGGAAATGGAGCATGAATGTTCTATAAGATAAACTTCAGGTACATATTCACAACGTGAAGGCAAGGTGGTGCAACTATTTGCTTGGCTGGGAAGAAGTTTATTGGAAACGACAAATATACGATAAACTGAGTACGGATTCACAACATGAAGGCAAGGTGGCGCAACAATTTGCTTGGCTAAATAGGTTTATTAACACACACATCAAACAATAAGCTTTAGGTATAGATTCTCAACATGAAGGCAAGGTGGCACATATATTTGCTCAATTTGAATAGGCTTATTAGAAATAAAACATATAGGATAGCCAACTAGGATAGTAAATTGCATAGGCGAAACACGCATACAATCCACGATCAAACTAGCCACTATATTTAACTAAGATGAGCATTCACCATAATAATAACATGAAATCCGAGTGGCATAACAATTCATCATCATAATAAAAACTCGTAAACAGATACAAAATCAACAATATTATAGGCAAGGTGGGCACAACATATATTACTTTCTCGTGCAAAAGTTAATTACAAATGAGCTGAAAGCTCTTATTTATAGACATCGAAAGGTGTAGGAAACCCTAAAATCACTTTGAGTCAACTACAGTCTTGCATGAATGCAAGATTTTATTGCTAAACCCTAATAAAGGAAACTATACAGTTAACTGGAAAGCTATCATCAGTTAACCAATACATCTAATCTAAATGGACAATGTGCAAGCATGCATGTCCTTATTGAAAGCAAAGTTAACTGGGAAGCTACCATCGGTTAACGAAAACCCTAAATGAAACTCCAAGTCCTGCAAAATATCTCTGAGGATAAGATAGATATGCATGAACCCAACAAAGAGAACTGAAGATGAAAGTCGAATTCTAATTGCATGCTTCTGGTTTTGTCCTCGAAAGTAACTGTAGGTTCTAACTGATTAATCACTGGCCGCTATCTCGAACAACTAACTCCATGAGGTTGTTGACTACGTCACCATATGGGGCACTGATACTCTGCCGAAGTATACTGTGTTTGTGCAACATGTCCTCATTGCCTGTGATCTGGCATTGAAGTTCACCTCTGCTCCTAACTGCCTCATTGAACAACGCTGACATGACTGTAAGTTGATTCATCTTACGGCCAGCGGTCTCCCCACTGAAAATACCATGAATGAGTGCCTGGAGCTTTGACTGAATGTCAGCAATCTCAACATACACACCACCCTCAAGCTGATACTGGCACGGTATACGAGACACGGAAGTTCTCACGTACCGGAGTGCACTAGTGACGTGCTCTTTGCTCTCAGCCAACTCTGATGCCATTGTCTCCTCTATCTTCGCCTTGAAAATCAATTGTGTCCTCCAAGTGTAGATAGTCTCTTTGTCTTTTGCATCTGTGACTGATTCATATGTGCCATCCTTAGGTGAGCAATCATGATCTCATCTCTGGGTCTGTCCATCGTCAACTCTTGCTCCTCATCCTGGAGACGTAGATGGAGTTCGCGTGCATTGTACCGCAACTGATATCACTTTGCAAGCATAAAGCGGCCTCTGGTGACGACTCCTCCCAATCCTCCAAACGCTTGTCGTATGCAACTAGGTGATTAAGCTGACCCTATTCTGCTGGTGGCTCTAGCATCAGTGGGAATGAAGCGGTGACATTTCCTGTTCTGTGTACATGGTTAGAGATGTATTGACGAAGTTGATGGATTTCAGCCTTGAGGGCTGCCTTGGCTTCTCTGTCTTTTATTATTCTATCCTTTGCGCTATCTGTTGGAACCTGTAGGAGATCAACCTCTGTCTGGCATGTGCTTCTACCAAGGTTGACTGTGATCACTTCAAAGTCTTGAACTTCAATCTCGTTCAGACTCTTACCCTCTGGAGGTATAGTAGTTTCAATGACGATCTCCTTATCAGCATTCCTCTCTACATGGACTTGTTTCTTAATCCTCTTGTCAGGCGCATCCTGGTAGACATGATCAAAATCTGAATGATCAAGGACGTAAGATGGCTGCCTTCTCTTCCTACCTAGTTGATTCTTAAGCCAAGACGAGTCTCGACTAATCCCACTGGAAGGGTTTGTGCTAGTCATGAGAGGTTTCGATGAGTGTGAATGCGTAGAGGCATTACTGCGAGGTGGCGAGTCTAGGTCCAAGTCAATGTGAATTGGAACTGGAGACTGCTCTGGTGTCGGTGATGGCATGCGAGGCTGAACCTCGGGCTTTGGCAAACTCTAAACTGGCACTCTGATTGGCTCCACGTGCGTTTCAGTGGCAAGTGCCTTCTCTTTTGAACTATTAGGGACTTGATTCTTCTTAGGAGGGTTACTCCTTTTCTTTTGTTTAGGTCTAGATGAGGATGGTAGTGAAGCATCCACCGGTGGCGACTCTATTCTAGGCATGACTACCCTCCTGGTCTTCTTGCTTTCAAGGTAGAGTATGCTATTTTGAATAACTCTACTTGACCTCTCCTTCACTGATGAGTATTCTTTGGCGAACCAATCAATAGTCGGTAGTGGTTGTGTATCTGAAAAATTGAGGAAGTGTATCTCCCTCATCATTTGACAAACCTCCCACATCTTTTTCCAAGAAGACAAAAATCTGCGAGAGAGAGAACCTACTGTAGCTGCGTCTGCGCACCTCAAAGTTATCCTCGCAATTCACCCAATAATCCTCCATTGTAGGCTTATGATAAGGGCGACCACCAAGGTGTGCTGAATAATGACCCCAAGGATCATATGTGCATGGATCGACAAGGTATTTTAGATGAAACTTTTCAAACTCCTGTCCTATAGCTTTAGCATCAACAATTGTCCTGCACCAATAGATTCCAAATTGCATTGGAAAGTTGGCAGCTGGTTTACGCTTGTGGCACAAACGTAGATGAACATCATACAATTGCCTCAGGAACTCCATGAAGACTGTCCTATCCGAAGGATAGCGTGGAAGCATGGCTGGATTTCTTGTGTATCCATAGATGTGGATGTAGGTGTATCTAGGGAACTGAATGAACCAGTCCGCCCAATCTACCATCGCTGCCCTGGCAACCACTAAGATACGAACATGCAACTCCCGGTCTAGGTTCCTCACTATGTATGTCAAGAAAACCTCATGCACACGCTTGAAATGTCGTTCAGCCTTCGTGAACTCAAGCTGGTTATAGTAATGGTAGACTTTTTGTACATTGAGTATGCCCATTGTGTTCAATCCTCTAAACTGACCCTGATAGGCAATCAAGTATATGAGATAGGAACACATGAAACTGGTGGGCAACTAGAAAACCGGTGATTTGCTCGTGGAGAATGTTGCTGATGAAGGATGCCCTGTCATAATGTTCTCGCCCGGAAATGATTTGACCACTGATATAATACATCTAGGGCTGGAATCTGTTTGCATCTGCATGACTTGAGATGTGATTGAGAAGTGTGATCAAAATCGCATACTCATCGTTGTATTCACCACGACCCACATTGCTCGGCAACTTGTTCTTCTTCTGTTTTAACCATCTTTCTGCCATCTTACTCTGACACTTGTCCATATCAGCATTGAATGCTCTCTCACACTGGTCCATGGCAATGACTAAACTGTTCGGATGTTGAGGAATACCAAAACATCTCTCGATATCCAGGGGTTTGAGACTGCATATCACCCGTCCATCTATTGATTGTATTTCGCGAGTAGCAGAATTATAATGCTTAACACAAGACATTACAAAATCTATGCAATGAACTGAGACAGGGATAGAAGTGTAATGTTCCCATTTTGGCCATACGCTCTTCTTTGACTAATAGCCTATTTCCGGAAATCCGTAGGTTGATCAAAAGTGAAATTAGGGTTTCCTTGCTTGGAGGTTTGTGGCATTTCTATGTATTTACTATTTTTAGTAAATACTAATTTTGGCAGTGGTTCAGTTGTCATTCTTCATTAAGTCATTTTCAGTTGGAGCAGTTGCTTGGGTTTGATTTTGGCTTTAAAAAGCATTATTTTGGTGAAATAATATATTTCAAGGCATTAATGTTTTAATTTCAAGTTGACCCCTTGGCCTAGTTCATTAACTTTAAGTTGTTCTTAAAAGGTGGTCATGAAGGGGGACGTCATCATGGAGGATAAATTTAATATTTAAAGTCTTTTAATGCCTTGGGAAAAGTGGACGCCTTTTCTTGAAGATATTCTTTTATAAATAAAGTTTATTTGTGCCTTGATAAAGTGGACGCCTTTTTGAGAAGTTGGAAGGTTTCTGGAAATTTGAAGAGTCTCATGTGACTTTTGGCGTACTTCCTTGAGGGATTGAAGAGTCTTCTACTCTTCTATAAAATGAATGCTTTGCTTCAGCATTGGCATCCAATATTTTTATGCTAATGTTATGCTGTCGAAATGACAACTTGTTTAATACTTCGAGGGATGCTTACCTCCTAGTTCCAATCCAATTTCGTGTTTGAAATACAACACCTAGTTGGACATTTGCTGCTTCTCAAATCAGACTAGTAGATTGAGCTCAATAGTTGAAGATTTTGATGAAATTTCCAGTTTTGAAGTTGCTGATACAGTCACAGCTGAAAGTCGAATTTGTATACAGCTTTGTGAGTAATTTTTATTTTGTTCTGGGCATTCGAGAATCTGATTTCTATGCTTTGGGCGACCCCTTCCACAAGTTTCCAGATTTTTATTTTGAGTTGCTGATTTTTAATGACAAAATCGCCCCTCAAGGAGGGCCGTACCATTCTTGAAAGCATTGGAATTCATGCTTGAATTATATGTTGAGTTTTGGTGCTGTTTGTGATCTGTTTTTGGGCGCCTACCTCCTAAGAAGACACAACAAAAGACGACATTCGATTTGGAGGTGAATTAAGTGAGTTATGAACTTTTCATTGAATTTCACAGTTGCTGATTGACATTTCCAGTTTACTGTTTTTTGTATCAGACCTTTGAAGTTCTGATTTTTGACTCATTATCAGTAGTAGAGAGATAAATAATTGTATGAGATCATCTATTACTCATGTGTTTGAAGACTATTGTAATTCATAGGTAATTTGCAGCTTATTTTTTATTTGTAAAGACTGTAAACAGTAGTACTGTTCCAGTTCTAATTGCTGCAATTAATTCTTCTTCTTCTCACATAAGTACCCCTGGATGGTTTACCGCCAGTGTGGATAATTTGATTGTAACACTCTTGTACCCACTTTCATTGTGGTGAATCCCCACAATTCTGTGGATGCCCGCCGCAGCGGATGAATTGTTTTAATTGTAATATTTTCCCTCCACTGTTTGGTGGTAGTGTGGACATGCTCTTCATGGCTGGTTATCCGCCTGTTAATTTCTAGCTTTCAATTTAAACACTCCGTCATATGTTAGCACCTCGCCCTCAGTGGGATCTTGTGTGCACATTCTTGACGTTGAGAAGTTTCTTTCAAGTATTTTTCATTTAGCTCCTCCGCCATATGACAACACCTATCTCTCATTGGGATTGAGTGTGCATTCTTGGTGTGATTTCATTTCAAGTTTGGTTTTCTATTTGGAGCTAACGCTTATCAAGTTGGCTAAGTGCTCGTTATGTTGTGTTAATTCATCGAAAAAATTGGTTAGCATATTTCAAGAAGCGGCCTCTAGCAACCCGGATTGTTGAATGTTTTGAAGTATTGAATCTTTTATCTTGATTGGATCCAAGTTTGCTTCTAGAAGCACCTTATGTAGATTCGTGTCAATTGTTTCGATGAAGTCATGAGTCAAGACTAACTTAGTCTTGAATTCGAGCTTTGTGTACTGCATTATGAAAAACTCGCCTATTGACTGTGAATATGACTATATTTTGACAACTTTTCTGGAAAGCTAAAAATACCATGTTGAGGCTAAAAATAGCTCGTTGGAGGGCAATTTTCACGAAAAATTCTGAGATATGGGTTTTGTCCAGAAAATGATTCTAAGACAACCTAGAATGTTAGATTTGCGAAAATTGGACTTATACTCCACCATGCAAAGGAATTTCAGTTAAGAAAATCAAAGCCTCGAGAACTGATGCTTTGGAACAAATTTTCCTAAAAATTCTAGCACATGGGTTTTGTTGAGGAAGCTATTTTGAATCAACCTAGATGATTTGTTTTGTCAAAAGTCTCTAGTTTCTTGAACATGTGAAAGAAAATAAAACGAGAAATGGAAGAATTTGAGACAGAAGATTGAGGTTTTGATGCTTTTCTCCTGCTAAAATCACCACTTTGTCTTGAATTCTGTTGATGAATTAGGACTTGTACCTGCAAAAGAATATTTTTGATGTCTTCGTCATTGACTAGTAAAGAAAATTCACCCAACTTAGGAAGAAATTCACCTTTGCTCAAGCTGGATGAATGAAATATGATGCCAAACTTGAATAAATAGAGCAAATTCGCACCATAATGGCACCACTGCAAGCTTTAAACCTTGATTTAAAAAGAAGCTTTCTGATTGGACCCCCTCCAGTTCAACTGGCACTAAGTCGAAGTCTCGGAAAATAAATAATATTAAAATATCTAGTTCTTTTTTACATGCGAATTTGTAATTTAACATCAAAATGGGTGCCAATATTGAAATATTGAAGAAAATCGCCCATTTAATGCTTGCATGCAAAAAGTTGAATTTAATATTATTTTAATAAGTTAACTAAAATCTCAACATTTGGATGCACTTAGAAAAATTCACTGATTCTGAAAAGTCCAAATTTGACTCTCTAGACGTCCATTTGCAAAAGTTATGAGATTTTTCGCTAACTTCCTATTTTATAGCTCACTGAAAAGTTACAGTTGCCTCTGTTTAGCTCTAGTTTCTGGATGCCTAAGTGATGCTGTGACTGAGTTGAGATCTCCATCGTGAAGCCGACAGAGCGAAGATGAAATGTTTGTTGGGAGCTGCAACTGCTAAAAACAACGTTTGACACCTCAAAAAATTAGGCGCCTTTGATTAAATTGATGTAAGGTCTCCAGACGTAGTCATTTCTCTGTTTTGCCATCTCACACTGAAATATTCCGAGCCAAATTTTTTCGTTTTTCAAATAACAGATTACAAAGCAGTGCACCCGTTAAGGTTAGAGGAAGAAACCAGAACGTGCAAGAAAGCAACTCTAACCAGAATGGCGCCGATGATGGCGAGCATTGGTCAGAGGATCTAAAACAAACTGCTTATGCTGTAACTCTAACCAGTAGGGCACCGAGCATGGCGAGCATTGGTCAGAGGGTCTTCTATTCTAATTACAAGAAAGAACTCAACGTCAAGTATGTGCTACCCAATCCAATTCGGAGTGAGGGGCGACCATATGACGGAGTGAATTACAAAAGCAATGCTAGAAAGAAATGCTGAAAGATGAAATTACTCGACACCCAGAATGTGCTTGCTGACCCGAGATGGGAAAGTAGCTACCATAGGGCGGAGCTATAACTATTACAAACTAATACTGATAGTAAGAATGAGTTTACAATTCATGACAGAGCAATATTAAGAAACACTGGTCAGTACTACTGCCAGTTTACATTTGACAATTATTGCCTGCAATGTCAGAATATCAATTGCTTTGCAAAGTGTACATTCAATTATAAATCTGCTACAAGCTTTAAGTAAATCACAATGCCAAATCCCAAATCAGATAATGCAGATTTCTGTATTCTGTTTGACAGATCTGTACTTTTAAATCTTGCAATCAGCAACATAAGAATTCCCTAAATGGCTCGTAACTCCCTCGATGCTTGCCCGAATGGCCTATTCTTAGATGCAAAATGCTGATAATGAAGAGGCGCCTAGACTAAATGCAAGAAATAGCTTTGAAAAGCTAACATTTAATTCACACGGAAAACAATGCAACAAGCAAATGGTACGGCCTGCTGGAAAGTTCGACTTAGCTTTTAAAATTAAATACAACACCATAAAATTTGAGATTTGAGACACAAATTCGCCTCTCCTAGACAATGCTACAAATGCAATACCCAGAACTATCTTTTTTGTCTTTTTTGAGATATGAATAAAACATGAAATCTGCTGTATCAAATCAGCAACTCCAGAAAATACCTCTAATATGCAGAAATCATAAACTAAAGAATTACAATGACGTCTACAATGCACAAAAACCAATGAACTCACAAATCTATCTTAAATAATCGAACCTCTCCACTAGGTGCTGTCTCTCAAGCACGAAGTCGAGCCCAGACTAGGAGGCATACATTCCTCGAAGCAATCCCGCAACCATTTCGGCAGCATAACATTAGTATAGACAAAAGATATCCAAATGATGAACCAAGTCTTCCTTATATAAATTCCAGCTGACTTCAAGAAACCCTAATCTCACCTTCAAGTCGAAACCCTAACTCCTTCAATATGGCGTCCTTTTCCTTTTAACTCAATAATCATATTTTAATTGAGTCATCACCTTTGATAAATGCGCCCCTTCTTAACCTTGCTTTGACTTAGGAGAATTTCATCAAATATTAAATATAACTTTAATGATGGCGCCACCCTTTGAGACCACTTTTTAAAACAACGTTAAGTCATTAAATCTAGGCCAAGGGGTCAACGTTAAAACATAATATTTAAAACGTGACTTTTTTAATTAAATGACTTAACTTATCCTTCTGAATGTGCCCCAGAGCCAATACTGACACAACATTAGACCAAACTGAAGCAGGAAGTCGACCGAGCTGAACCCAACTGGAAAGCTGCCAAAATTAGAATTTACTAAAAATAGTAAATTCCGGAAAGTGCTCTGAACGCCGTGTTGATGTGTGTTTTATCATACACCAAACATTCAGAATAAAAATATCCAAAGACACTTTATCCTCTCTTGAAAAATCACCGCGTATGCTAAGATTGCGAGAAGATCATATGGCGATTCCAAGGTTTCTTTAGTCGGGTCTCGACGTGTGGATAAGTTCAGTGGTCGTTGTGATAATGCTGGTAATAAACAAGGGGACTTACGTAGAAAGTCTGCACAAGTTCGGGGACTTTAGGAAATTTATCTTTGTAGGTTCTCAATTAGGACTTTCAATTGTGGATCTCAAAAAAAATGGCAAAAAGAATAGGGTTCAGAGAATCTAGTCTAAGCCTAAGAACTCAAGAGACAGTAAGGACTTGGTGA
>VDFB02293088.1:0-15226 GCA_007258455.2 Sequoia sempervirens | reverse complement strand
GGGGTGTAATGTGTTTGGTGTCTGGTGCTTTAGTAAGGAGATTAATATGTAAGAGTGATTTGTAATGGGTGCGAAATTGATTGTAGAAGGTGCTAACGTGAATTAGACCCATTCACTTTTGAGCGGATTTGAATGATAAAAGAGTTTTAATTAGATGTTAAAAGTGACACATTTAGGTGTTTTTTCTGCTTTGCAATGTATATTACTGATATATGATTGTATGACTCTATGCATGCATGCAAAGCTGCAAAAAATCACAGATATATAAGGCTTCCCAAATGAACATCCAATCCAAATATAGTGCAGAATTCAGTCATATCATCTCTAAAAACCTACGTAACTGGTAGCTACAAATTCAAATGCTATAACAAATTCATATTTGAAACACAACAATCAAATTGAATGCATTCAATTGTCAGATTCAAATTTCTAAATAAGAGGGATAGCAGCCAGTGGCATTCACAAATTTTCTCCTCTACTACTATATTCGCAATTGAACTTGATTAATTATGTGTTGTTGTACATGCATTATTTCAAAGGTCATATGATGTTTGTATGTTACTAGCCTCGGTTGTGACTACCCGTGGTTGTAAATCTTTTCTTGCAGGCATGGTAGAACAAGGAGAGGTGGTGTAATGATGTTCATGGTGGGCAGTTTGGTAATTGTGTTTATCAACACACCAAATAATTAAGGATTTTTTGTTCAAATTGTTCTAAGTTTCAATTATTGTTCTATATTTTTTACTAACTAGTATATCTTTTTATTTATTTCAATAACTATTGTCCATGTTTGTTTGTTGTATTATATTTGTTTGTTGTGGAAGGCATGTCAAATGGCTACAAGGTTGTGAAGAGCATGTCAATTTGTAAGATTACATATCAGGTAAAGTCTTTCAAGACTTTACTTTGGCTGTGACCCGATAGACATTGTGTTCATTTATAATGTTCATTTTTATTATTCATTGTAAACTTACATTTACAATTTACAATTAAATTAATTTCCAAGTGTATGTGTTCAAAAATTTATAGTTTCAAATAGATTAATTTATGGATATGTTGCATATAGATGTATAGTTATATGTATGCATATACTTAGTTGTGTATACATATGTATGTATGTATGTATGTATGTATGTATATATATATATATATATATATATATATATATATATATATATATATATATATATATATATATGTATGCATGTATACACAACTAGGGAGGTTGTAAAGAGCAAGTCAATTTGCATGATGACATTTCAAGTCAAGTCTTTCAAGAGCTTACCTTGGCTGTGACCTGCTAGACATTGTGTTCATTTATGATGTTCTTTTTTCTGATGATGTTCATTCATTAACCTGAACAATGGGATTTGATTTATGGTGGGATTTGTTGATTTTAGGTGATCAGATTAATTGCACAGAAAATAATTCAAAATTAGACAACATACATAGATGTGAGAAAATACATAGAAACTTATTGAATTATTAAGTTTGAATTTTCAAAAAGTCTGATGTCAGGGAAAATACAAAGTTTGAATTATAATGTTTTCAACCTTTACCAAATGCATTATTTACAAAACATAGATCTTGAATAGACTAGTGAGTCATATTTTTAAATCACATCAATGATAGATGAATACAACAAACACAAAACTGATTTCGAATCACAAAAGTATAGATCATTAACTTGGAAAGAAGACAAGGAGTCTTCATATATACAAAAAACACATTGGAACACATCGAATTAGATAATTTGAGAACACACTACCATTTAGTTCTACAAAATTAGACACTAGTATCCAAATGCTATCCAATACAACAAACTAGTATCCTTTGACTGTCCAATACAATAGTCCAGCATTCAGTTTTACAAAAAACACTCTAGCACACTTCGAGGTCAAAAAATTGACAACAAAAAATCATAATCAGACATCGACAGATCTGATTATGAAGTGGTGTGTCCTTGGGGGTCAACTGACTCTGCGTCAACTGGAGAAGATGTTGAGGACTGCGGATTGTTCTGTATGGCACTTGCTATACAAGCAAGCAATGCATGATTTGCCTCTGGAGTTAGCTGTAACTGTGGAGAGCAGCCTTCAGAAGACCCATTTTGTAGGCTGCTAAGAGCTACAAAGGCTGGAGACAAAATGTTAATCATGTCCCTTAAAATTGGATGTTGACTTGGAAGAGGAGTTGTAGGAGTACTCTTACTTCTGTTTCTTTCTGCTCTTTCCGCCTGCTTTTGGTTTTCCTTCAACTGTCTAGCAATCTTTGCTTGCTCCCTTTGAAGCTCCTTTTCATGTCGCTGCCTCAGTTTCTCCTCTGCAATTTTTTTTTTTTTTGCAGCATGCTCCAATCTATTTGCCTCCCTCTGTGCGAGGATTGCTTCTCTTTCTGCCTTCCTTTCAGCCATTTGCTCCTTTTTCCTTTGCTGCAATTTTTGGTTTCTTTGCTTCTGTGCTTCTTGTTCATTCAGCAAATTGAAGAAATCATCCGATGTCAAAATTTGAGACTGCCTACTAAGGCGTAGGACCCCATTGCGACCTCTGTTAGATGATTGGCGCACTCGTTGCATTGGGAGTTGCAAAAAAGTGCTTCTGCTGCCTGCTGGTTGCTGATCATTGACTTGTGTGCATGGTACATAGTCAGCCTCTTCATCATTTGAGTCATTACCATCGACTCCATCCTCTTCATCATTTTCAGCCTCCCAATTTCTCCCAGTTGTGAAGTAATGGATTACATCTTCAGGATCAACATTCGGTGGTGATGGCATGGACAACCCTTCATCCACTTGAGTGAAATTGAGATGCACCCCTAGGTTCAAAGCTGCATCTTCAAATTCAGATGGCAGATTCAGACTCTCTTCATTTTCAGCTGCCTGATTAGATGATCGAACTGCTGGTTCTTGTTGAATTTCTGTTGCCTCAATGTTTTCTGGATTTGGGGGAATGTTTGCAGAAAAGGTATCCACAAACTGTCCAATCTGTTCCTCATTCCAACCTGCTATCCTCAAACAAGTCTCAGCTGCCATGAACTGTGCCTCTTCATCAGCTGTATCACTGTCAGTTTCTGCTCCCAATGTCATTCCTTCCTCTTCAACCACAAAAGCTTGGCTTGGCCCCATATCCAAGTCAAGTGCATGTCGATCTAATGGCCAAATTCCTGTTTTTTTAAAACCACTTGCAATGTTATTAGGAGTCAAAGCTTGTGCAAAAGCTTTGCTGGCAAGTGTTGCCAACTCTTCCCTTCCAATGTCAAGTTGAGGATTTGCAGAGAGCCATATAGTTCTTTGCTGTTTGAAGTAGTTCTTAAATGGTGAGAACACACTAACATCAAGGGGCTGCAATTTGTGACTGCAATGTGCTGGAAGTGTGAGCAAATCTATTCCCATAGCCTTTGCTACTTCAACCGTTTTGAATGCCACATGGCTGCCATGACCGTCAAAGATTAGAAGCTTTCTGTTGGTTGGTGACACACCTCCTGGGACATTTTTTGCGAAGTGTTTTAACCATGCCACAAATAATTCTTTGGTCATCCAAGCATGCTCTTGGATTGCCATGCATGCCCTTGGCTCACAGTTAACAATATAGTTTTTAATGTTCCTTTTGGACTTGAACAAATAGTAACCAGGTATAGCTTGACCTGCTGCACTAACACAAGCTAGAACAGTGATCCATTCTCTGCTTTTAGCAATTAATTGTGGAACACATTTCGTCCCTATTTTTGCAATAACTCTCATTGCACAATTTCTGCCAGCTTGCACACCTGTTTCATCACAGTTCCATATGTTGTTGGGCCCATAATTAAGTTTGCTGTACAACTCCTCCAAGTTATCATAGAATGAAGAAACTATTTCGGGCCGCAGCATTATAGCTCGATCTGTGTCCACTCCTTCGGGTGTTCGAATTGTCAGATCAGGATGCCTTTGACGAAATCCAACCCACCATGACCTCCCTGGTATCCCATTTGTGAATGGGTTAGGCCTCACTCCAACCAGGTGGGCCACCGTTGACTTAAGCTGTGAGACTTGAAGGCCATGGCCAATATTAGCCATATCTTTACACCATTGCACAATTTCAGCTTCTTCTTCGTCAGTCAGGATTGTAGGTGGCCCCCTCTTTTTTGTGGATGTCAGACCATTGAGCCATGACCGCAAACTGCTAGGCGAGATTCCCCATTTGATCGCTGAACGTCTGATTGTCATGTGATGGTCTTCAACATCTGCAATGGCTTTGTCCATGTCATCCATAGACCAACTTTTGATGCTATGATCTGGGGTTGTCACTTGGTCAGCAGATGGTGGTTCCATTTCTACGTCAGTATTATGAACAGCAGGTTCAAAACCATCATTTTCATTGGTCTGTGCTGCATTATCATAAATAACTTCCTCATCCATGTTTACTGCTGGCTCTTCGTCAACATCTGGAACATTGAATGTCACTACACGAGGTACTCTATTCAAGCGCCTCAGACCCGATCTTTTCCTCTTGTGCCTTGGTGCCATTATTGTCAATGATTAGCTACATTGTAAGTGATCAAGTGTCAGAAAAACAGTGTATAAACAGTGCAAAACACAGATATTAATACAAAACACAGGTATAAACTTTGCAAAATATAAAACAGATCTATTTTATCATTCAAATCCGCTCAAAAGTGAATGGGTCTAATTCACGTTAGCACCTTCTACAATCAATTTCGCACCCATTACAAATCACTCCTACATATTAATCTCCTTACTAAAGCACCAGACACCAAACACATTACACCCCAATTAATCTTTATTTGGGGTCCGATTGACGCATATGACTAATGTTTTTTTTTTTGGGTATCCCATTCTTTAGTTAAATGTATGCATATATCTGTACATATACATATATATAGATATATATACATAGATATATGTATGTATATATATCAATGTTCAAAGCACATTGTATAGACTTGGGTTTTGAAAAAAGAGCACAAGAAATTAACCAAGGGTTTCATAATAATAATTCCTCACTGGTAGGAATACATAAGTGCGTTTTGAGATAGATGCAGAATATCCCAGGCAAGGGTTTCATGAGGTTAATTCATTAAGCACACGAATTTAGAAAAAACCATGCAAGGGTTTTGACAAAAACATATTTATTTTTAATGGGTTTGTCGATTTATGCCCAAAGTGACCTAGGTTTTTTATAGACATGTGTTCAAACCCACGAAATTCCTGATCATTTCTGGAGACAAAATCATGAGACAATCGACTTTACCAGGTCGTATTTAATAATTTAAGCACAAAAGAAAACCAAATTCACTTTTTTTTAGGGTATGTATGTATGTATGTATGTATGCAGATACATACATACATATGTACATATGTACATATGTATGTATGTATCTGCATACAGATACATACAGATAATATATAAAGAGAAAGAGGTGTATTATTGTATGTATGTATGAAGTCAGATACATGTACATACATACATAAATGCAATGGGAAAAGGAGTGGAAAAGAGGAATGATTTATTTCCATAAACAAAATAATAATAATTTTTGAATCATCGCATCAACCTCTTCATGGTCGTGGAAAAGATGCGTATATTAGAAAATGTGATTAACCAAGACTACTGTTTGCATCTTTAAAAGGATAGCAAAGATTAAGATTACTAACGATTTTCCATTCTTAATGAAATCTGCTGAGCATCATAATGGGTAAAATGACAAATAAATACATGTATGGTAGCCCTCAGATGTTAATGTATGTATAGACCGCAGATATATATATATGGGCGAAGCCGTACAAAGATACAATATTGTAATATTGCCACGCCATGCCATACATTATGCTACGTGTGTGTGTGTGTGTGTGTGTGTGTGTGTGTGTGCAGTCGCATAATATACATACATTGACAAGATAACTAAATGTGGGAAAGTGCTGAGTGTAAGAGGAATGATTTATTTCATAAAACAAGCAAGAATAATTTCAATCATCCGTGAACAAACCTGTATCTGGCTTTTGGTCGAAAGATGCGTGAAGAAAACGATCAACCGCATCATCAGTTCGTAATTCTAGTGCTGATGAAAGCAACGGTAAAAGGAGTGTAAGAGGAATGATTTATTTAATAAACAAGCAGTAATAATTTTTCAATCATCGAATAAATCCTTCATGGGTTGTGAAAGATGCAGAAGAAAATGATTAACCAGTACCATTGTTTGCATTTTAAAAGGATAGGCAAAGGATAGACATATACATCGATTTGCTAAATGAACAAGAGACACATAATGTAAAATGACAATTATATGTATGCTAGCCTACTGTATGTGCAATGGGAAGTAGAAAAATATAAACAAATGCTACGCTATTGTATTGGACAGCCAAATGAAACATATTTAAATAGACTAATATACGTATATATGTGTTTGTCTATGTATATATATATATATATATATACACACACACATATACATATTAAACCCTGATAAATGACCCCCCTGACAAATGACCAAAAATAAACAAGAGACATAAGAAAAAATAAATAACAACTATAAACCCTGATATAAACACTGAAGTAAATGACAAATGAGGAAAAACAGACAAATATAAATATAGGCACCATAGTCTGCATTTTCAATGGATAGGCAAAGGAAACACACATATACATCGATTTGCTGAATGAACAAGAGACACGTAATGTAAAATGACAAATATATGTATGCTAGCCTACTGTATGTGCAATGGAAAGTAGAAATTTATTTACAAATGGTAGAATGTATAAAGTAAGAAGACACTGCATAAATGAAAATAAATATAAGTACATACCTGAGACTTTGGATATAAGAGGAATGTGCAGAGGAATGTGCAGAGGAATGTGCAGAAAATCTTTGTCGTTGCTTTCAACTTTGCTGGGAGTAACATGCAATTGTGAATGTTGCTGGCTACTTTCCCCCTCTTATTTAGGAATTCGAATCTGACAATTGAATGCATTGAAATTGGTGGTTGTGTTTGAATTTTGAATTTGTTAGAGCATTTGAATTTGAAGCTGCAAGTTACGTAAGTTTTTAAAGATGATATGCATTCAATTTGGTGGTTGTGTTTGAATTTTGAATTTGGTAGAGCATTTGAATTTGAAGCTGCAAGTTACGTAGGTTTTTAAAAGATGATATGACTGAGTTGTGCATTACATTTGGATTTGATGTTTAATTGGGGAGCCTTACACCTATATTTAATTGTGCAGGTACCTACAGGAAATGAAATAAGTACATATAGCTGACATGGAGTGTGTGAAAGACTGTGCAAAGGAGTTTGTGATTATGTCATCTAAAGCACCAGTAGCTGTGCATGTATACTTGTAAATATAAAATGTAGTGAGGGACAAACATTTGCAAGTGGGGGTAATTGTAAAAAGTAAATGATTTAAATGAAATTGTAAATGGGCCTTTTTATGTGCAAGTGGAGTTCTTTTATAACTGCAAAGGCATGTTTAGTTGTGTACTTTGATTGGTGAGTGACTCATTCTGTTATGAGCAGCTATTGGTGTTGTTGTAATTTTCTATTGGTATTGTTGTAATTTTCTATTTGTTAATAAAAAGTTTTTTTGTGGATCAGAGTTAAAATTTTTTTGGGGGGTGGAGTGAACCTGGAGGTGGCGGTTATTGAATGGGTGGTAGCTACTGGCTCTTCTCCCCAGATAGATTGAAAGCCGTGAATATTTCATTCTTACATCAAATATGAAAGTTAAAGGGATACGCCTATAAGTAGATGCCCGCACTATGAGGAAAATGTATTGTAAATTAACAATGTGAAAGTGTCCGTGAGGGAAGTGTTCCATCACCGCTTATTGTAACCGTGGTCAAATCAATGCCTATTAAAGCGGGATTGAGATCAATCTCTTATTAGCAATCTTCATGTGAGGCATGAACCTGTGCGTTTCATATTTCATATGTATTTTTTTCACTTATTTTTTCGAAGTTCTAATTGATTATTTTTTTTAAAAAAATCTTATGATTACAATTTGGAACATGAAATAAAAATATAATTGTTTATTTTAGTTTTTTTTTTTAAATTATAAGTTTCAGGGAAATTTATTAAGTACTAAATATTTCAATTGATATAGTCATATTTAAAATCAAATCATTATGGTAAAAACTAATACACTTCATATTCAAAATGAAGTTGTAGAAGTGAACTAATATTTATTGTATATTTTTAATGAATCTTCTCAAAAATATCTTGAAGGTAAGGTGTATCTTCAATGCTATTTCCTTGAGTCTTCAAAACGACTGTGGCTTAGTGTTCAAAAACTCTTTGCTCTCTCATCAGTTTCAGTTGGATCTAGATTCGCTCCAAATGACCAACTCCCACTTTAAAGCTATGTGTGTCCTATTGAAGCATCCTCCTCCTTCGGGCCCTATTCCTGACACGTTCCCTCCAAGGCCATTGATCTTGTCTACAAATGAAGATCCCATTCCCAATGCGATGAATATAGTAATTTAACAATCAATAAGAGATCTCTCTTTAGTTTTATCTTCACATGATAGTCTTCTTTGCTCATTTCTCTATTTTTTTGTCTCCTCTATTTCCTATCATCATTTTTTTTGTTCCTACAATTTTCTTTCTTCTGTATAGTTGCTGCCAATTTGTAATCCCTCTGATTATTATTAATATAATCTTCTATAAATATTTATACATATATGTATGTGTGTATATGTATGTGTGTGTGTGTATATATATAGTGTGGAGAGTATATATATGTATATATATATGTATATATGTATGGGGAGAGAAAGAGTATGAGAGATATATGTATATATATACATATACATATACGAGAAGATGAGAGAATATATAATTGCATTGAAAATTATGTACAACATATCAAAGGTTCGATAAATTCTAGTTATGGAGGAATTACACGTATAGAGATCCTCAAACAGACCGATTTGATTTCGGTAAATATATATATTGCATTTGTCAACTTGTTTATCGAAAAACAGGGCCAAGAAAAAAAGAAAGAAAAGGGTAAAGAAAAACAGGGTAAAGAAAAACAGGGTAAAGAAAAACAGTGTAAAGAAAAAGATGAAGAAGAAGAAATTAAGCAATTAAGAAAGGAAGTACAAAATATGCTTGTACCAAGTATGCTTGATTCTGTAAACAGAGAACTTATCATTTATATAGAAAAAGTGGAGAAACCTTATAGAGAACCCAAAATTCTTGCGGAATATATTGCGCTACAACTAAAGGAGAGAGTTGAAATAAGAAAAATAATGAAAAAAGCTATTGAACTGGCTGAAAAGGCAGATGTAGAAGGTATTAAAATACAAATTAAAGGTCGTCTTAACGGAATTGAGAGAGCTCGTAAAGAATCGGCTATGCAAGGTAGAGTGCCCCTACAGACCCTTCGAGCTAAAATTGATTATTGTTATTATGCGGTTCAAACCGCCTATGGAGTATTGGGGATCAAAATTTGGATCTTTGTTTAAGATGAGCAATATCCTTCTATAATCTGACCAATTATAAATCTTAAATTCTATAAGATCAAATTAAAAGAATTAAATATCTTGGAGCAGTGCTATGCTTAGTGTGCGACTCGTGGAGATCAAGCTTTTGCCTTCTTTTCTAAAATGATAGAGAACTCGAAATAAAAACAAATTGGTCTCTGGTATATTTGTTTTATATTAATTACTAAGAGCCAATAAGCTAGTTATTTAAATATAGATAGTTCTATCAAATCAACGAAACACTTTTTTAGACGAAAAGATAAACCTATATCTCTCGTAAAGCGAAAAAGAGTCTTTGGTAATGCAAGAAAAGAAAAAGGGGAGGAAGGAGAAAAGAAAAAATGAAATCTTCTTTCTTACAGTATTGTATGGTTCATAAATAACCCCCAAAGAGCAGTGTGATAAAGCATAAGAATTATCCTAATTATTTATATTCAGCTTTATGTTTATAATAAAATGAATTAGTCCTCCAACATATCAGTCAACAGGTATATTTCGATTATCTGGCTCAGAACTTTTTTTAAAAGAGCTCGTGGAACCATGGTGTCAAACATTCCAAAATCAAATAAAGAATCAGATATTTGATCTTCATCATCTACTATCTGGTTTAATGTCTGCTCAATAACTCTTTTACCTGCAAATGCAATGTATGCATTAGGCTCGACAATCGTGACATTAGCCAACATACCAAAACTAGCAGTGACTCCAACAGTTGTAGGAGATGTAAGAACTGAAATATATAGTAAATTATCCTCTTTTTGATATGTATGCAACACAGCAGCTATTTTATTCATTTGCATTAAGCTAAAACTTCCTTCTTGCATGCGCGCCGTAGCTAATATTATATATATACATATTTATATATATATACACACATTACCACACATGCATACATAATATATATTATACACATATGGCCAATATTATATCTTCATGCATATGTGTATATTTATATGGTTATTATTAATATCATTGTTATAGGATATACACTAATATCTTATAGAAGGCTAATAATATACATATATTGCTTATTGTTCATGTAGAGAGTGTGGACTTTGTAGTTAAATGTCATCAAGTTAAATAATGAAAACATTTAATTACAAGTTCTATTGGCTAGTTAAGTAGATCATTATAGAAGTTGCTTGTAATATTTAGAAATTGAAAAGTAGATGAGGTCTTCAACATTTGATGTTGTGTCTATTGCTTGTGGAAGAAAATATAGCATTGTTATAGATATTACTGCTCTTCTTGTATGCACATGTCTCAAGGTTCATAATACAAGATTTTAAAAGTTTTGCATCATATTATAAATGATAGAAATTATGGAATGAAACTAAAGACAAATGTGAGAGATGTTATTTAGGCATGTAATGAAGCATATCCTTCCATATTGTTTCTTTATATGGCCATCACCTATTCATTCCAACTACTTGCATCAATCATTTCTTTTGTTGAGAGCATATTATTATAGTGAATGAAATATTGAATTCAATCTTTCAATACAAAACCAATAGTATGAATTGTATAATTTGACATGGATATAGAATGGGAATTCTATGATATTGATTATGCATAACAATTGTCATGTTTATTGAATAATTCATACTCAAAAATTGTACTATAGTAAATGTAAAAGAATGGTAGAGGCTTACAATTTTTTATGAACAAAATTGTGTTGATCTTGATCTTTGTTACTAGAAATTTGATTCAATTAGTATAATAATAGTTATTTTGGAACTTGTAAATAGCTTTTGAAATGTCATGAAATGAAATTGATAACTAATAATTAGTTGAAGTTTTTTTTAATTTAATTTATTAGAAATAAATATTAGAGAATGATTTTTTTTACCTTTTAGTTTGCACTTTTTGTGAAGGTGATATTTGGAACATCAACTTCTTGGTCCTTGGTGAATATTCATTTCTTTTAAAATTATCTCAACATGTGTATGATTATGGACTTGTCTTCAATATATTCTTCATATTGTACTTGTGTAAGTGCAAGGAAGATATTCTCTAGCATATTTATTTTCACAATGTACATTAAGAATTTGTAATTGGAAGTTTTTAATATGCAATTAAGACAGTGTGAGTAAGTGATTGTACACCTTTTTATACATCTATTACAATCAGTTGTTTTTGAAACCAATGTACGAAAGATTTGAATTACAAGGCTATTGTTGTGCCTTTTCACAATATGCTCCATTTTCTCTTTTAGCAAAATAAGGATCCCCCTCTTTACACTAGGTCTTAGCTAGCCTTGCAATATTGACAAGCTCCTCCAAGTCATCTAGATCTCAAAATTGATTATCTCATTGGCAAAAACCTCATCATGAATATAAAATATATTAAAATTAGGCCCATGTTCATTAAGAAGTTTGTTAAAATCTATTGAAATGGAGAAGTTATACACTTGCAGGTTTTACCTTTCTAATGATCCAAATTTGATACCACATTTTTTGTCCTATAAAGAATTTCTCCTACAAAACCCATTTCCCCATAAAAAAATTCTCTTAAATTTATAATATTCCTTCCCTTAATATTTAAAGACATTTTTTATATTCTCATGTAAAAGGCCTAAAGAATTAAATATTAAATGAAAACCTTTTATGTTTTTTTTCTTAATATGCTCCTCTTTTTAACATTTTCATGTGAACTTTTAAAAATAATTATTAGTTCCTGATGATAGACAAGTTTACTATTGCATCTGTTGCATTTGCTTTTGAATTGGGCGCTTGGTCAATAAGATTGTATTATTTAAAATATTTTTGACTTTTTCCTATAGTCGGGATTTAAACATGTATTTTTTGTGCTTGAAAATTACAGTTTATCTCTTTTTCTATTGGTTTGAGTAGGTCAATTTTTTATTTTGCTTCATTTTCCTTTAAGTAAATTAGGAAAATATGGGGACATTATATATTTTGGAAAATATTTAATCTTGTGAGTTTTGGCGGCAGGTTGGTACTAAAGCAGTGAATGCATGTTTAATGCATTAAATGCAAACCTTGTGATATGTGTTGGATAGCTGGCGTGAACAGAAGTAGAGAATGCATAGTTAATTCATGTAATATGAGGTGAGTGTTGGTTTTTTTTTATTGTTTGTTTATTTTTTGTTGAGAAGCTTGCATGTTTTAGGCTATGGGTTGTTGTCTTCGACGTTTGTCATTTTGTGCAGTGCTTGATCAAGGGAGGAGCCGTAGGAACGGTGTGCAACTGGTGAGTGGCTCATCTATTTGTTTTTCATACTTGATAACTAGAAGCGTTACAAGAGAAAGTGAACATATAGTTAATTCATGAAATGTTAGGTGAGTGTTGGGTTTTGTTTGTGCTTTTTCTCATTAGTTTATCATTTGTTGAAAAGCTTATGGGTTTTTTACCAGTTGGTTGCATTTTTGCATATGGGTATAGATGTAGTGAATACATAGTTAAATTCATGAAATCTTAGGCGAGTGTTGGGTTTTTTATGTGTTTATTCTTGTTTGTTTATCGTTTGTTCAAAAACTTGTGGGTTTTTTAGTTCATGGTTGTGCTTTTGCATGTTCGCTATTCTGTAAAATTTGAAAGCATTAATTATGTGTTTATTACTTGAGTGGCTGACAACCTATCAACAAAGCTAGAAAAGAAAATTGTGTGATATGTGTTGGAGGGCTAGTTTTTGCTTATTGTTTGTTGAGAAGTTTGTGTTTTTTTTTGATGTTGGTTGTCATCTTCAACATTTGTCATTTTGTGTAGTGCTTGATCGAGGGAGGAGCCATAGGAATGGTGTGCAACTGGTGAGTGGTTCATCTATTTGTTTTTGATACTTGATAACTAGAAGTGTTATAGGGGAAAGTGAACGGTTTGAGCAAGGTTTTGTGGACTGTGGGTACACATGCAGTGAATGTATAGTTAATTCATGAGTGTTAGGTGAGTGTTGGGTTTTGTTTGTGCTTATTCTCATTTTTTTATCGTTTGTTGAAAAGTTTGTGGGTATTTTATCCTTTTGCGTGTTCATTATTCTATAAAATTTGACTATTGGTGAATGGCTTCGCAGTGTATTTATGATACTTGATAAGTAGAAGTATTGCTTGTTGTTAGAAGGGCTAAGGGGGAAGTGAATGCATTAATTATTTGTTTATTGCTTGAGTGGCTATTAGCCTATCAGCAAAGCTTAGAAAGAAAATTGTGTGAAATGTGTTGGAGGGCTGTTGGGTATAGAAGTAGTGAATGCATAGTTAATTCATGAAATCCGAGGTGAGTACTAGGTTTTATTTGTGCTTATTCTTGTTTGTTTATTGTTTGTTAAAAAGCTTGTATGTTTTAAGCTTTTGGTTTAGTTTCTACATGCTTGTTATTCTGTAGCAGTGCACTACTGGTGAGTGGTTTTTCTCCGTGTTTATGATAATTGGTTGTTGTTACAAGGGATAACAAGGAATGTTTGCAAAAATTATCATGCTGGTGTTTTTTTTTGCAAATTTTATTGTTATTTGTGTGGTTCATGTTTATGAATAGTGTATTACATGTCATGCACTGTGCTCATTTGTCTAATTTATCCCTGTAACAAGAACCATTACTTCCAATTGGAGTTGGAGGTAGACATCTATACGAGCACAAATATACTTGGTTGTTGAACAAGGAACTGGAAGGTCAGATTCTTGTATCATTTTTCTCATTTGTTTGCAATGAATTTTAAGTCTTCCAATGTGCATAAAATTTATGCTTTGGAAGAGTTGTGAACAATAAAGGAGAAGCCTAGTTCAGGAATTTGACTCACTAAATAGACAGATGGGCATAGTAAATGGCATGCAATGTAATTCATAAACATGATTTTTTTTTTTGTTGAAAAGAAAGTCACTATTGCAATTGTTAGTTTCTATGAATAGGAAAGTTTACAATTGCATTTTTTGAATTTTCTTTTGAAATAGTTGTTGTTCTTAAACTTTTGATGGTGAATCAAATTGTATTGTTTGAAGTATATTTGTCTTTCTCCCATAGTTGGTTGGAGTAGGTTTATTATTAGTTCCTGCCGGTAGGCAAGTTTACTATTGCATCCATTGCATTTCCTTTCCAATTAGTTGTTTGGCCAATGAGATTGTATTGTTTAAAATATTTTTGTCTTTTTCCTATAGTCGAGATTTAAGCAGACATTTTTGTGCTTGAAAATTATAGTTTATTAATTTTTCATTTTAGTAAATTAGTAAAATAAGGGGACATTATATATTATGGAAAATATTTAATCGTGAAGCAGTGAATACATGTTTGATCCATTGAATGCAAATTGTGCAAGATGTGTTGGAGAGTTGGTGGGTAGGGAAGCAGTGAATGCATAATTAATTCATGAAATCTTAGGCAAGTGTTGGGTTTTATTTGTGCTAATTCTTGTTTGTTTATTGTTTGTTGAAAAAATTCTATTTTTTTAGCTCCTATGTTCTTAATCCTAGGAACAGTGGACTACTGGTAAGCGATTTGTCTGTTTGTTTATGATACTTGTTAGCTAGAATTTTTGGTTGTTGTTACAAGGACTGGGGGGACAAATGGGTAGAGTAGATGACATGTGATATGTAAGCCATGAACTTGGAATAATTGAAGCTAAGGAGTAAGTGAGTATTGTAACAAATGAGAATTATGACAGGAAAATGTGAAGGCTTTGAGCAAGGTCTTGTTCATTATAGAGGCATTCAATGCATTGACTATGTATTCATTGCTTCATTGCGTTGGCCTTTTTTATTTTTGCATATTTTAGCATGTGCTTTTGTGTTTCATGTTATGG
>VDFB02293087.1:0-21715 GCA_007258455.2 Sequoia sempervirens | reverse complement strand
CTCTCTCTATATATATATATATAAGTCTAAAACAAAACCGTAAATTATGAAAACAAACACACAATCAAAACTAAAAAAGACAATTAAAAACTTAAAAAATAAAGAATATATATATATATACGTAAATTATGAAAACAAACACACAATCAAAACTAAAAAAGACAATTAAAAACTTAAAAAATAAAGAATATATATATATATAAGAGAACCAAATAAACAAAAATCTAAGGAGGAAATAAAAAATAAAATATAGAAACAAAAAGTAGGCAATTGCTCATTTTTTTCTCTTGTTGCTCTCAGCTCTTATCCTATGATGGATCATGGAGTGTGATCCGGAACGTTGATGCAAAAAATTCACACACAATCAAATCCAGAAATCACTCCAACAAGATATTATATATTTAAGCATCACTGAAAGGGAGAGAGCGAGGGCTCGACTGTCTAACAAAAAAAATGAACTCTACCTTTGCTCTCGGTTTACAAGAGTTTAACATATAATGTCATGCCAATCAATTCTTAAACTAAGAGTCTAAGCCAGAGAGAAAAGAGGCAAATGACAGTCTAATAGTAATTTTAATTTAATACCAGCACTCATCTGGCAGTTCGCACCTATTCTTGATTTATTCCCTTCTGCATGTGTTATCTACTCCATACTACACTTGGCATGACAAATATAGTCATTGTATGGCTCAATCTACCAGATGGGATACAACGACAGAGGAAGTCTGGGTTGACAACAGTTAAGTATATTTTGTTTAGTCTCCATCTGCAGAATACACATTTCAGGGACAAATTCTAATAAGGATCTACTTCATGCAATTTGATCAATTATTCTCAACAAGACAATGAAGTAAAGGATACGCAATAACTCTAAAGATTGGAGTGGAGATCTTTTTGATCTCAAGCTATTGCTCATTGAAATCGTTGACACAAAAAAAACCTGGGTAAAGTGAATGCTGCATAAAGAGACGTCGACGGTAAGGTCTAGTACGGGTTCGAAGTAATAGGATGTCACGAAACTTGCACAGTCTACCATGACCAGCGGTAGTGTGTAAGATAGTTGGTAAATAATTTTTTATATATGTATCCAGTTGCATGTCGAAAGATAATATGAAACGGCCCAATTTTCAGCGTTTAAAAGAAAAACAGTCTTCTCTCTGGTCGATATAACAGAGTTACAGGGAATTTATTGGAAGCCATAGAATCAAAATCTACTCTTAAAGGGAAAACAACATTAATTATGCGTTGTTAACTATATTGCAAACATTCTACAACCACGATTGACCAGTCACTCCAACAGAGCATAAGATTTTTGAGATTGTTTCGAATATAAAGAAAATAAGATAGAAGTACGCTATTGACAAGAATACTCTCCATCAAAGGCCGATATACAGATATTGTATCAGGACCAGAGTAACGACTTAATTGGAATAAGAAGTTAGCACAGGGTTCAAAGACAAGAATTCCAGAGTACCAGGGAGAACAGATATTGTATGACACCAACAATGGGAGTATGAGGAGTCCCATATATACTGTAAGCTGTCTGTAGACCCAAAAACAGATTGCCTGGTATTTGTGGACTATAAAATAATAATATTATTATTATTATTACGTTTCAAAATTAGAATGCAAAATATAATCATAGGCTTCAGAACCGCGAGAAATGCAGTTTGGATTAAACGGAAGACATATATGTACTTCTAGAATAACCATTAAAGAAAGATATCTTTTGTGATTCTATCCATTGTGTGATAATTGAAAATTATTTCCATGTATTTGTAGATAAAAGAAAAGAAAACTTTAAAATGACATGGAACCTGGATTTCTTTTGAAGTTTGAGAAGGCTTTGCTACAGAACATTCACTTCTCGTCACAGCCAGCGAAAAATGGTGCTTCCTCCTTCCTGTCAATTTCCAGCTCCAACACTTCTCAGATCCAAATCCAAACAGAACCAAACTCTTTCTCATGAAAAACCCCAAAAACATAAAACAAAATTTCCAGATTGTTTCTCGTAAACACAGAGGAAACTTACAGCCGGAAACCCAGACTTTTTTTACGGCAATGAAAATAATGATTTGTTTATCTTTCGGAAGAAAATTAAAGGCAACTGCCCCTGTGGAGTTATCTCCACTACTCTTAATCAGTTACTCCCGTAACAAATTTGATTCTCCACTCAATTCACACTCTCCAACCCTTTCAACTTTTTTTTTATTAGCCTTTTTTTTTTTTAACTTGCACACAATGCATTATTTATTTTTTTATTTTATTATATTAGATTTCTTTTATAAATTATTTATACAAGTCTATTATATTAATATAAGCACACGTTAGTATACATATATATATCATTTAAATATTCTTTTAGGAATTAATTCTAAACTCAATAAAATTTAATTCCATAACAGGTGAAGTTTACCCTTTTAATTTAATTTAAGCTTTTAATATCATTAGTCAAACCTGCCACAAGGACATTATAATAAAATGAAGTGATCAAACCAAGCTCAAGATACACACTTGACTCCAAGAACAAACAACAAAGACAGTCATAAACATGATAGATAAACTACGACCACAAAAGATGAAACAATGCTAACAAAACTCACAAATGGAATGAGACATCGAAAACTCGTACTCAGTGAGGATGATGGCTCGAAGTGGGGGACCCAATGCAATCTTTGAACAACAACTCCATTGGGTTTTGGCACGCTCAGACCTGATGAACAGGTGGAGTTGATGCCCGTACCTGCAGCCTACAACAGAACAAGGTGTCGCACATGTGCATATAAAATAATCAATCACACCATGATGGGGGATTCGTAGAGTCATAGGGCACTCGCAAACGAGTGATGCAACACTGTCCCCCATCACCGACACATAACATATACATTATCACATGAACACATACATCATAAATAACATCATATCACCATATTCTATAAAACAATTAACTAGTTAGAAAAACATTGCATAAACGAACAACATTAAATATCACATTGCCATTAACATTGTTAAACCAACCATCAAAGCATCATCAACATCGCTAAGCTAAGCACGATAATATCATCAAACAGTCTCTACCACAACACATCAAAATATCATCATGTCTAAACAATATCCACAAAATCATAATATCTAACAACAAAGCAACATCAGATAGTCTAGTGAAAATCCAAAAATGTTGTCTAAGCATAAGCAACTTGAGGGGCATCACAATATGTATGTCATGTGAGTGTATATATATTTATGTTTATGTATGTACATATATGTCTATGCATATATATGTGTATATATATGTATGTATATATAAACATGTACATATGTCTATGCAATTACACATCCATACTATATACATATATGGATGCATTTATATACATACATACATGCATACATACATATATATATACACATTCAAAACCTTGTCTTTAAGCACATGACTTTGAATACTGAGCTAAAATTATTAATTTAAAAGACCAAAAAAAAAAACAATTGCAAATTTTTGTTTAGCTATTTTGTACATTTATCTATATATCATGTATAGATACATATATATACATATGTACTATCGATAATATAGATAGATATATAGTGCATATAGATACATATATCTATTATCTATAAATGAACTAAAAATGTATATGTATGTATATATATGTGTGTATGCATTTATATATATGTATATGCATATGCATATATATGTTTCTATATATATATACTTCTTTATATATACGTATGCCATTACATGCATACATACAAAAACAAAACTATAAATACAAGTGCACCTTATCAACATCCTACATTAAAAAAGACAAATTGAAAATGATCAATCATGCTCTACAATTACAATTCTATAAATTTTCATTACATTTAAATATCACTAGTCAATCTCACAAGTTTTAAGATGCTTCCACGTGTTAGGTAATTTTTTGCAAAGCACAAAATTAACCCTGCATAAAAGATTCAATTTATAGAGAATTAAATGATAGCTATGAGATTGAAACATTTTTCCAAATTGAAGGTGTATATTTACTCAATAGACTGCATATAGTATGAGATTTGAGCTTGAAACAAGTCTCATGCCCACAAACCACTATTGAGTTGTTGGAAAACAAGTTTCAACTGTCATTTAATGGTACACCAGTTGTCATTTAATAGTAAAAACCTCCAAAATATCAAGTCAAACCCTCCAAAATCTCACTTATCACATAAAGCCCAGATAAATATTGATTTGGCAATTAGACAAGAACATTCTATTTTCATTTGCAATGTATTTTGGTCAATTTGATGGAATTTTTTTTTTTTATTTGCATTTCTTTATGTTTTAAATATGTATGCAAATATTTTATAATCAAATAATACTTAATTTCTTTAAGGAAAAAAAATAGATTTGTCTAAGTTTATTTAATTATATTATCTACCATTTGTTACTAATTGTTTAATCCAACCACATGCAACTAGAATGTGCAGCGCATCCATGCAAAAACACACACTTTCTAACATATTAACATACATATAATTTTCTATTGGCTTATGTTATGGACAAAGTGATAATAAACATAGCATTCAAATTTTGAATCAAATATTGACAATATTTTCTTTTTCCATTGATATGTTTGACTACCCCTCATTCCATTTCTCTATTGTAACCTATTTTCTCTTGTGTACTTGTATGTACATATGTAAGTGTGAAAAAACCACATAACTTTAACTGAACTAAAATTATTAATTTAAAAAATAAAAAAATAAAAAAATAAAAAATAACAATAACAAGGAAAAACTTGGCTATTCTTCATATATCTATATATAAAGAATATATACATCTATATACAACTATACTATGGATAATATAGATAGATATAAAGTGCATATAGATACACACATCGACAATCTATATAAAAGCATTGTAGATGTCTATATATGTATATATATGTGTGTACACATTTATATATATCTATATGTATATGCATGCATATGATTCTATATATATACTTCTTTATATATATGTATGCCATTACATACATACATACACATACAAAACCATAAATACAAGTGCTCATGATCAACATCATACATTAAAAAGTGATACCTTTTACACATCTTAGATTGTGTCATAGCAATCAAAATGATCACAATGTTTGAAGACCGTGAATTGTTTGTCATCTACATGCTTAAATATGAGTAATTAAGACATGAAACTCTACAAAATGAAACACAGATAGCCTAAATCTACACAAACAAAATTTATATCTGTTTATTTGGTTATGTTATGAACAAAGTCATAATGAGGATCTCATTCTTGCCACCATACTACATTAAATTATGTAATATTTTCTACTACCACTAAAATGACAAATTATCTACCATGTAGTTTATCTATTTTAACCTGTTTGTTTAAAATCCACCAATGTCTTCTCTTTATAACATGCAAAGGTCTATCTATGTATCTATCTATGTATATATCTATGTATCTGTGGATGTATATATATGTTTGTATATGTATGTACGTACATATGTATTTACATACATATCCATGTATATATGTGCATATATATATATATATATATATATATATATATATATATATATGTCTCAAGAATATATAAACATCTACCTATGTATGTAACTATGTATGTCTAGATGTATATATGTGTGTATATATGTACATACATATATGTGTAAACATATAAATTTTTACAGGTATGTATGCCATTACACATACATACGATACACATATAACTATGCATATATACAAAAAAACACACAAAAATATACATATTCTACCAGTTCACTAATCATTATAAATTTCACACCATGATTTGTCATTGACAACTTTGTTTTCCAACCTCTAGGGGATAGGACCCAGACTTGGCAAGTCCATTATGTATAACTTTCGTTTTAGGTCCACATCACCAAGTATCATGCCACGTCAGCATCATTATTTTCAACATGTCCAAAAAGGCCCAAAAAAATTGTGTGACCAATACTTCTGCATTCACATCACGGATAGTTCAACATTGATGTGGCATCACATGATTGGTTGCTTTTTACATCAAAGAAATACATTTTTTTGAGTTATGGATACTCAAGTCACAACTATCAGACATTATATAAACAATTACTATCACAACTATTGAAACATGCTCAACTAATGCATTCTCTCCCCTTTTACAAATATCAAAACCCAACCTTCTTCTCCTTGAAAGGGACTCGAGCTCCTTAAGAACTTTTGTTTAATTAGTTTTTCTCTACTCTCTTTTTGAAACTCAGAATGGCACCTGATATTACACCTAGAATTGACACTCCTTTTGGGGCCATTTTGACGCCCAAGTCTTTCCTTACAAGACCCAACGCCCGGTACCTCTTTTGAAACCTGCAACCAATCTTGCCCATTTCTTGGCTCCTTGGGAACCCTGTTCCATGCTGATCCAAGCCCCAAGGTAAGCCCCACTTTTTGGGACTACCCAGCCGTAAAAGAGCAACTCGCCCCAATACTGGGACAAGCTGTCCTGGTCTCGGGGTCCTAGACCCGGCGGACCTTCCAACCAACTGGACCCCTTACATCATAAAAATGTTTTTAAAAACTTGTTGCTCAAAGAGAATTATATATTTATGTAGAACCATCACTAAATTTAATGAAAAGATTCATATCTTAAGATATATGTAACTTAACTTTTTCATATTTTAAACATTGCAACGAAATTTGAAAACAGCCAATTCCGATTCCTCGAAAATGCTAGGTTTAATCTCCAGTTAAGGATAGCTTGGCCGCTATACTTCCATGATAGGAAGTAAAATTACAACTTACTTCAGTGTGGTATCACTCACTGTACATATGAACGTCAATGTGATAGAAATCGGACGCGAGGATCATCTCAAATATCTATGCTTATGTACAGATGCCTCTTAGGGCAAACTCTATAACTATACTAAATAACTCAGTATAAACCAGTTGCTCTACCTGCAGGATTTCTGTCGACTTGCCATTACACCTCTCCATCACTACTGTGGATAACACGTCTAATCACCTCACCAAAATATTGCCACTTGCGGGTATCCCATTGCCCTTCCTTCTCATAATTACCAACAAACAATTTAAATTAGCATGTCATCAGATTTCTGAAACAAGTGTAATTGAATAACTAAAAGACAAAACTGACCAGATGGATTAAAACATACACCTTTGGTTGGACGACAATATTAGTAAGAAATGGAGATGCCTCTGTATGTGAGTGAATTGAAACGAGATGTAATTGTGCTGCTCTCAACTGCTCGAGTATCCTCGTTAACAGAGCTGCTGGGCATGGAAGCACATCTCTCTCTACACTTATTCTCAAGTTCACTTGGCAGAGGATATCCTTACGTTCCTCCAAAACAACTCCATCGCCGTTGTAAAGGACTATGTTTTTTGAATTAAATGGCTGCTGATGGGCATCGAACCCACTACTTCCTTCCAAAATCTTTGTCTGTTGTTCTAGCTGAGTAACACGGAGCTTTAGGTCCCTCAAATAGCTTGCAGTATTTGCCAGTATTGAATACTTGTCTTTCTGTACAGACAAGATTAGAGAGTCCAATTTTCAATAAGAAGGCATAATCCAGTATATTACAAGAGTACTAGATTTCTAATTAAAAAATAAACTGTTAACAAATGGTGGCGAGTTAAGTGGACTTGAACATGTAGGAAATTCTATGGTTAAGTGCATTTGAATTGAAATAGTATTGAGATAGGTGATCTAATTCTATGGTTAAGTGCATTTGAATTGAAATAGTATTGAGATAGGTGATCTTTTTGAAATCCTGATGTTTCATCCTTGTGAGCATCTCCTAAATGTAATGATTGCTACGTGACCATTCATTCTCATGAGAGATAAATTATACGAACTTCTACTCATGAAATATGGGTTCCAAAAGCTTGCACTTTAGTCATGGACGTTTGTTTATGAGTTTCCTATTGACTACCACATGCCTTCAACTTAAACTCTTCTGAAGAAAAATTGTTGGAAAATTAATTTCTCCCACCTAACAAATCTTCGAGTGATTTTTACAGCCTATGCAATTTCTACAAATTTCTAGCCTCTAATGCATAAGCAATAGGTAAAGACATTAAATGCACGTGTCGACATTGTTCCAGAACTTTCTTGTGAGCTCTAAACTCTTCTGTAATCTGGAAACTTCTGTACACCTCTATAAAAGAGGATTGATGTAAATTAGTTTCAGCAAGCAATGTAATACAAATCAATACAAGTGTGTTTTTTTTCATCATGGCATCAGAGCCCTTCAAATTTTGGGCTGTGGGTGGCCTGTGTCAGCTATGAAGCTCTGTAGAAGATCTGAAGCGTAGCAGAAGAGGAGCTGCTCTGGTGGTTGTTCTCAGGAAGCTGCAAACATCACAAAATGGAGCCACAAATTCGAAGGGAAGGAGATTCTTGTGTAACAGCTTTTTGAAAAGGAAGACGCCAGTCCATGAATACCGTATGAAATGTTACAAGCTATAAGGTAAGATTGCTGGAAAAGGAAGTCCTTGTCTTTAAACCGTAAGGAGATAGATAAAAATGCTGCACAATCCTATTAAAGAAAGAAGAAGCCGGGGTTCAACTAGTAAAGTCATTCATGGTAATGCTTTAGCTGAGCTTGTTTTGCATTATGTTTTTGGAGTATATAGTTTTTGATTTGGATGAGATGAGAAGAGGTTTGTGTTAACAATTGGATTTTTTTTAAAAGAAAAGATCACAAAAACAAACCTGCAGTCTAAGTCTCCCAGTTAAATCACAGCAAGGATTTGAGGCAGCCACTAATGAAGGGAAGCCACCTGTCTGAAAGGAGATCACAGACTTGATAAGGATGCCATAGCTCAGTTTGTTGTTTCAAGATTTAAATCTATTTGGAGCAATATGTTCTATATTTTGTGCATAGATTATTTTTGATGAGTAAGCTGTTAGATTTTTTACTCGCTAATTACTGGCAACGTTGTTTTCTGAAAGATAAAAGTGGTTGTGTCAGAGTAATTGTTGGTAATGCTGTTTGGACAGAAGACAAATATTTTTCTGAGATAAGTGAAATTGGTTGTCTTTGATGAGATTTGTGATTGAAAAGTTATTCTGTGAACTATAAATTGGTCATATAGCTGCAGGAAGGAAGGAGCAAGAAGATTTTTGGTGGAGTGTTAGCATTGAGGTTATCAGAAAGAAATCAGAATCAAAATAAAAGCAAGGTGAGTCAAATTATTTGAATCAATGGGAAAACTTGGTAAAAGAGTGTTAAAACAAAAAGAAAATTTAATTTGTGAGAATGATTTTTTAAAGAAAAAAATTAATGAACTTTTGAAAGATTTGTGTCAAGTTGAGGAGAAGAATAAAATATTAGAAGAAAAGTTAAAGGTGGCTGATGAAGTTTTAGAAATTTTGTGGGAAGATAGTAAGAAGAATAAAGAGTTAGAAGAAAAATTAAAGTTGTTTGATGAGGTTAAGAAAAATAATGAAGATTTACAAGAAAAGATAAAGAGATTACATGAAGAAAATTGTTCACAAAAAGAAGAAATATCAAAGTTAAAAGAAGAAAATGAATGTTTAAAGTCAAAATCATTAGTTTGTGATGTCTCATGTTGTCCAAAAGATCTAAATTGTTCGGTTGATAAATCAATTGGTTTATGTGGCATTGCTCAAGTGGTTCATGATGGAGAATATAATAATAAAGATGATAATGTGTCTACAAATCTTGATAATTATCATGAAAAAAATGTTGGTTTAAAAATTATGAAAAGAATGGGTTATAAAGGTGAAGGTTTGGGAAAACATGGGCAAGGAACAAGAGAGCCTATTCAACCATTAGTGAGGCCAAAGTATGAAGGTCTCAGTTATGTCACAGGCAAAGGGATTGATGTTACAAGTCCAAGAAAATTTGTTCGAGAAATGAAAAGAGTTGAGTGTACACATTGCCATAGGAAAGGACATACCAAGGATAAGTGTTGGGACTTACACCCTTGTAGTGTGTGTGGTTTAGAAAACCATTCTGAAAAAATGTGTTGGAATACAAGTTGGAATAACGAATATATGAAAGAGTGCATGAAAATGAATTGTGGTTGGAATTTTGGAATGAATTGGCAAAAGTTGACCAATGTGTTCAAAAGCTTATTCAAGTACAAGTGTTCATATGTCAAAGATAATAGAAATCAAGTGATTTGTAAAATCAGTTGAAGGTGAAGGTGCATGAAGCTAAGATCAAAGTTCATGATTGAGAACAAGATGAAACTAAAATTCTTGTGCAGCAAAGTGTAGTAGCCTACTTCCAAAAAAGGAAGAAATTGGATTGCAGATCAGAAGATCAGTGAGCAGGCAAGGAATTTGCAAACAAGGAATTTTCAAAAATAGAATTTGAATGTTTGATGGTCATCATTGAAAAAGTGATTGTAAATGGGTACCTAAAAAGGCTTTAGGCTGGGACCCATCCTTTTTAAATCATGCATGAAAATGTTTAGTGTTTTTACAGATTTGGAAGACAAAAATGATAAAATTAAGTGTGGTCGAAATTAAGGGGGAGTGTTGGAAAATTAATTTCTCCCACCTAACAAATCTCTGAGAGATTTTTACAGCCTACGCAATTTCTAGAAATTTCTAACCTCTAACGCATAAACAATAGGTGAAGACATTAAATGCATGTGTCGACATTGTTCCAGAAATTTCTTGTGAGCTCTAAACTCTTCTGTAATCTGGAAACTTCTGTACACCTCTATAAAAGAGGATTGATGTAAATTAGTTTCAGCAAGCAATATAATACAAATCAATACAAGTGTGTTTTTTTTCATCAAAAATGATAAATAATGCAATGGCTACTGATTGAAATCATGTTAGAGGTTGACATGAAAGCCAAGTTAGTTAAATCCAAAGAAATAAAGAGTTTATTACTCTGCAGGATTTCTAGATGTGAAAAACCAAGAGATTAAAGAAGAGAAAAAAAAAGAGATTAAAGAAGAGAAGAAAAAAGGATATTCTCAGTTATAGAGAAGAAAATGAAATTTTGGCATTACCTTAGAATTTCCAGCTGGTACAAGAGAGTAAAGATTTAAGTAAAGTTGTTTCAGTTTCCCTCTTCTGTTCCGCTCTGCTATCATATGCACAATCAAGCGTGACCTACCGTGACAATCAATCTTTGATTTCTCATGTTGATTATCATTGACAGCATGGGCACGAGCAGCCCTTAAACTTGACATTAGAAAATACTTTTTTTCGTTCTCCTCGATTTGGCTCAAATACCTAAAGCATCTCTTATGCAAGCTATGACCGGAAGTGAAAATTTTAAGGGCAGCCTTTGGATCAGCTTTTATATATCCTTTGAAGGCACTGTGTGTGGACGAAGTACGGGGGAGGAGGTGGGGAGATAATTAGTGAGGAGGAATTACGAGATAGCTGGTTATCTAATTGACAAAAATACTGCATACTGTATTCTTCAGAGGAAGTGGAGTAGCAATGGGTTTCGGTACTTGTGTAAGGAGAAAAGGAAGGAAGCTCAAAGATCTCATCGCCCATTACAGTTGCTTGATGACCCAAGTCGTTATAACAAGCATTTGGAAGCCTGGTATAAATATTAGTGCTTGTACTGAACCCATTCTGGGTTGCCATGATTCCAGCTTTAATCGAGATCTCAAAGTAATTGGATTCTATCTGTCGTCTACGGGCTGTATATATAGTAGAACTATGCGAATTCCTTGTTAATATAGGATTAAGGAAATCATGTATAGTAACATCGGCTAAAAATTAAAACGTTCTTATGTGCGAGCATTTAAGACGGATGGGGAAATTACTGTCAATTTAGTCAAAGTTTGCATAAGTTAAAGAGTTGTGGGATCGGGAGGTTCCCGGTTCAATCCTCGTTACTGTCAATCCAGAGTAGCCGCCTGTGGAATGTAGTGACAGGCTCTCCTTATTCTACACACTAAGCTTTGACTGGTGGCGGCGACGTCTATCTTTTAGATGCACATTTGACCGTATTTATTAACTAATTGAAATTTAAAATGATATTATATTTTAAAATTTTAATGATAAATAAATACAGTTAGATAAAGTTAAATGTATATTATTTTATATTATATTTTAAATTTTAATTATTTAATAGATATAGTGTTGGATATATAATATGTTTTACAAAGCAGCCATCGAGGTAGAAGAGAGGAGACTCCTAAAAAGAAAGACCTCTAAAAGCAAGACTCACGAGGAGTTAGGTAGAATAGGACCAAAGCTTTTGACCGGTTGGATATAAAATATGTTGGGTGGGTCTTCTAAACATTGTTATTATTTTCATTATCTATTAGTTATTCTTTGCATTCCACGTCTTGACTCTCATTGCGCTAATATTATTAATAGAATGTTAAATATTTTAATTGTTACATTTTAATCCCACCCATCTCTATTAACCCAGACACAAGTGCAATAAAAGTTGAAATTATTATTAGTCGCCAAGTTTCTTTTTTTTTTCACCAATAGAGAAGAGCTCTCCCTATCTAATGAACACATTTATGGCAGTCTAGGCTCTTAATGCCTATTCAAAATTTCTTTTGTCGCCAATGCAAAAGAGCTCTCCCTATCTAAAAGGAAATTGTGTCATGGAGGTGAACATATTTATGGCAGTTTAGGTTCTTCATGCTTATGAAGATCCTTTTATGTTTCAAACACTATGATTGAGTAACTATATTGAAGCTTAACATGACTATGTAACTATGTAGGTAGGGGAAGTAGACCATAGTGTCAACATTGCAATGCTTGTTGATGTGCAATCCAACCCTACTTAAATTGAAGGAGTTTATATGTGTTTTTGTAGGGTTTTGTTATAGTGCTATTGTTTTCGTTGCAATTTCCTAATGTAAAACATCTAAACATTATCATAGTTTTCAGTTAAATTGAATTAAAGTATATATTAACAATTCCAAAGATATTTTGTTAATAGATAAGACAAACAAAACAATGATATAATTGTATGGCAGCTCTTATATGGAATGTAATATCATTTATATATTTTAATTGCTTTCGATCTCTATTTTTTGCATTTCCATTAGCTCTAGAAATAACATTTGGAGGATTTTTTTTTTTTGGATTTTGCAAAACAATGAAGGATGTACATTGCATTTCATGTTCAACCAAGACCACTTTTTGCTCTTTTATTAGCTCTTATGATTAGGATTTAGGGGAGGAAGATTTTTTTGGATTTTGGGAAGCAATGACAGATGTATTTTATTTCAATTCAACTTGTTAGGTTTAAGATTGCAATGCTTATGAACGTTTAATACCACCTATCTTATTTGAAGGAGTTTTTTTTTTGTAGGGATGTTTTTTGGTTTTATTTGCAATGGCCTAATGTACTATATAAAACAATCATATATTTCATAATTAGTTGTAATTTTTGGGTCAACTATGTTGTTATGTTAGTTATAGACTTCATATCATTGCTTTAAAGTTGAAGGTGAGCCCTATTGAGAAACAAGGTGAAACTACTACAATAAAATATTCTTCAAAGTATATTCAAGTCTCAAATTAATTTCTTTTTTTTTTTGCTTGGTAAATCACTACTAAGGGGTAGCACCTTGAACGCTTTTGATTGGAGCTATGAACCAGTGAGACCACATTGTTGAGGGGCCTCATCCTCACATATATACGGTGATCAACACCCTTACACCTTTGAGTCGTCTTAACCTTATCACTCCAAGACCAACTGCATAGATCTTCCAGACATGAAAGATTCACGAGGGTCCTATATAGAACTGCCAGGCATGAAAGACCCATGTGGGTCCGGCAGAAGTCCACGAGCATCACACACCATCAGGAAACTAGATCCATGAGCAGCACATACCTATAGGAACAAGCATGATTAGTCACCATGTCTGCCAAGATCACCTGCATGTCATCCAAGATCAACTGCCACAATAACCTTTGAGCACAATGTTGGACTAGTAGCAGTGTAAGCACTGCTAGTAGGCCATGCGGGGATTTGAACCTTGGTTGCACCATAAACAGGAAACCATCTCACCGTTACACCAACAGGTGATCCCCAAGTCTAAAATTAATTTCTTAATATTAGAGTAACATAAAATATTACCTAAAGATGCACTAGTTAGAATACAATCAACAAATCATAGTAACACAAGATTTATATAGAGAATCTCTTTAAGAAAAAAATTATTAGAGAAAAAGGACATGTATGTATTAATTATCAATGTACATGATACAATATCAACACTCTACACTTTGCACTATGACAATATTTTGACATCACTTGTGTATCTATATATAATGATATCAAACTACTATCTCATACCTCCAATATATAGGCAAAGAGAGGTAAAAATAATAAATGGTTTTAATGCACAATGGATACCAAAACCATGGTATTATGCAACACACTCACCTTGGAGATAATATTATAATAATTTCAATCAATGAATTCACACATGGATATCACATGGGCTCAATCAATGGGTCCTCAAATATAAAACATAATTAGAAAAACATATTTGATCCATAACTCCTCAACAATTCACATCCCTATGTGTACCATTATATTATGGAGAAGCCAACTCATGTGGGTCCCATCCATAATAACAAGATTCTATATTTGTCAATGGATGAAAATTCATATTTATGTTACACTTTAAACCAACTTATCAACACAAGTGAATTTAAATATTTCTATCTAAAAGTCAATTTTGATTAGCATATGGTCTAGTTGGATTCATTCTATCTAAATTAAATGAGACAAATTTTTCCCAACTAGATGTGTCCATTAGATATATATATGAAGTATCACTTTGGGGCCAATTTTCTGAAAATAAAATTATTCAAAAAAATTTATGTTTTCACAACTCCTACTCTTGTAGAATTTTCTAAGAAATCTAAAAGTACCATTTTGTAGAACTATAAGTGTAATTTCAAAAATATAAAATTTTAGTAGTTTAATTATTGCTTATATTTTCTTTTCTATTTTTACTAAAAGTAGGTCATCAATACCAAAATATAAGGTTGGTTGTCTTGTTAAAAAATATATTAAAGTTTATTTAAAAACTAAAAAAATATAATGCACTAGAGAAGAGATTCTATGTCAAGATGATAACTTTTTTGTGTTTTTAGATAATTAGTTAAGACAAAAAATGATGTATTTCAAAACTTTGTGTTTTTAGTATACACAAATTTTAGGATTTATTAAAAAATCTATTATCAAAATGAAAAAAAAATCTATGCACTAAAATTTCAAGTTATAAATATATAAATTAAAAAACTAAATGAAAAAGAAATTACTATATAAAGAGAGATGCCTAAATTAACCTCATTTTTTTAACATTTTATCAACAACTAAAATTACAAGTTTTAAAAAACTTACATTCATTTTTATTTTTATTTTTATTTTTGTAAAAAGTACATGAAAAATTTACATTTCATTAGTTTACATCATTTTAAAATTCAAAACATATATGTTACTTTCTAGTGATTCAAGTTAAAAAGTTAGATCAGTGTTGGTCATTTCATTTATAAAAGCATGACACAACTTTGAAGTTTCACTCTAATCCTAAAGCCTAGAATTTATTTTTTTGTTAAGTCTAAAGTAAAAAATAATCACTATTGCAGTGCTCCATCCCATATCATGAATGTATACTTAAAAACTAATTCCAAGATTCTAGGACAATCTAAATTACAAATTATTTCTCTAATTACACCTTAGGCATCCTAGCACATCTTCTTAGAGTGTTGTAGATACATAAAATATCCATAGGATCTGTAAGGTTAATTGAACATAATTCCTAAAATTCTCACTTGAAATTATACATTGCAAATCCATCCAAAAGAAACATATGAATGAAATTAAGTACAATGTCCAAGGCACGTCTTTCTTATACCAAGAGAACTTATTTGTAGCCACTAGCTTCATGAGGGAAGCTGCAACATATTTTTGAGTGTCAACCCTTTGTAGGGTCAGTGTAGGATCATGATGGGCCAAATAGGGCTCTTAAGTGGCAATGAAAATATAAAAATAACAAACTTAAGCAACTTCACATAAGAATTTGAATAGGTTATTAAAATAATTTGGAAAATATGTAAGAATAGAATTTGTAGTAAATAGAATATAGTTTGTAGGCTACTAGGATTTTTTGGAAAAAAGTAATTTTAATTGGTAAAAATTTGAAATTTCAATGCAATAGTACTTCAAATTTTGGAAAAAAATAAAAAATAGGTGTTTGTCTAGCTAACCTAAGTATGAGCATATATATATATAAGTAGATGACACATGCCTGGGTGTGACAAATATTTTTTTGTAATCTTTTTGCAAGTAAATAATTAGTTATGAATTCTTTAGTAGAAAATTTTAAAAATATTAAAATTCATTTGTTCAACCACCCTAACTTGTAAAAAAAATTATGATTTAACTATAGTTTGTGAAGCATAGTGTGTGACACATCTTTCAGATTCGAAAAATGTGTAACCATTTAAAAATTATAGATGTTTTTCAATTAGCCTATCAATTAGGACTTTACATAGTGCTTGTAAAAAATCAATAATAATTATGTATTAAATTTAAAATAAAGCATACCTTATATTGGTAGAATGTTGACAATTTACTAAATAAACCATTTTCATTTCATCAAATTCAGATTAAAAAAAAAAGTCGTCAACATGAAGGGTGAAGTCCTAAAAAGAGGATGAAACCTCTAAACACGTTGGGATAGTTGAATTTTCAGGTTTGGCACTCCCAAGACAAATACTAAAGCAATCCTGAGGCAAAATGGAGGGAAAAAATATGTGAAGAAATGGAGATTCGTTTTAATGTCTTCAAAATGGATATTCATTTTGAAAAAAAAAGAAAATATCTTTTTCTAGAAATGGATACCCATTTTTATGTTCTCAAATTGGATATCCATTTTGAAATATAAAATAGATATTTAGTTTTTAGAAATGGGTACCCATTTTTATGTCTTCAAAATGGTTTATCTGCTTTGAAAAACAAAATAGATATCAATTTTTAGAAATAGGTATCTATTTTTATGTCTTCAAAATGGATATCCATTTTAGTCTTTTCAAAATGAATATCTATTTTGACAAAACGGTGACGAAACAAATATCCATTTTGAAAAGCACAAAAAGCCCGGGCATAAATTTTACATTTCTTATCAGAATTTTGATTTTTTTATAGATGTTGGAAAGGTGATTTAGATATCTATGGACTAGGTAGTGTTTTTATATTATACACAAAAAAATAATTATAATCATTTGAAATTCATATTTCATTTTTGAAACATCAAATTCTCACTACTTTCGCATACAAGACCCCTTTTCATGATTTTTTGTAACAATCATCTCAAAATACTTGAAGTTCATTAGAGAAGTAATCAATAATGAAATATTTATATTTTGTGTAGTAAGTAGATGAAAAAATCTTCATAAATCATCATATCTCTCTATCCCTTTCTCTACCTCTCTATATTTCACTCTCTCTCCCCTTGAGCTCTACACCTATCTCTCCCTCTCTCCCTCTTTTTCCCTCTTTAGACCCCTCTCTCTCTCAATATATTTAGCTCTATAATTATCTATCTACCTATCCATCCCTCCCTCCCTCCTTCCCTCTCTCTTTGTCCCTCTTTATACCTCTCTCCCTCTCTCTCAGCTCTCTCTAAGCTCTATACCTATCTCTCTACCTCCCCCTCCCTCCCTCCTTATCTCTTTTTCCCTCTTTAGATCTCTCTTTCTCTCTAGACCTATCTCTCTACCTCTCTCTCCCTTCATCCTTCCCTCTCTACTTAACCCAATCTCAACTCTCTCTCTATCCCTTAGCTATCTATCTATATCTCTCCCTCTCACCTCTCACTCTCTCTATACCTACCTCTCCCTCCTTCCCTATATATATATATATATCCCAAGCTATAGACCTATCTGTCTACCTCTCCCTCAATTTTCTCTCTCTTTGTCCCTCTTTAGGCCTCTTTGTATTGTAGGAAACCCAATAAATCCTATACAACCTAGTATTCTTCTATGGTTTCTTATTCATATTAGGGTTCTTAGATCTATATTTTTATGATATTTACATCTCAATTTTATATTTGGAACTCTTTGCATGACCAATTATTTATTGATTTTATATAGTTACATATTTCTCTATTATCTTGATTGTGAAATCAATTTTACTTACCCTACCCATCCTTGGCAACCACATTAGGGTTTCATTTTCACATTTGATACATCTTGATATTTCCAAATTTTTCAATCTATAAGTGTACCTTTTGGATTTATTTTTCCTATCTCCCTATAAACATCTTCCTCTTCATATATTTATCTAGTTCTCCCTCCCCACTCTCTCTCCCCCTCTCCCCCACCCTCTCCCTCTCCCTCTCCCTCTCTCTACATATCTCTCTCCCTTTCCCTTCCCCTCTATCTTTCCCAAGTCATATCTATCTCTATATATATCTCCTTCTTTCTATCCCTCTCTTCTTCTCTCTCCCTCTCTCCCTATGAATCCTAAAAAGAGTGGAGAGGGAATGTGAGAGAGGAAGATAGAGGGAAGTAGAGAGAGAAAGTAAGAGAGGTAGAGAGGAGAGAGAGAAGGGATATAGAGAGATATCTAAACGGATAGAGAGTGGGAATGAGGGAGGGATGGAGTGAGGGGTAAGTAAAGAGAGAGATATAGAGGAGATAGAGAGAAGTTGAGAGGGAGGGATGAAGGGATGCATAGAGATAGAGAGGTAGGGTGGGATAGATATAGGGAGAGGTAGGTATCTATAGCAAGGAAGATGGAGATGGGAGATAGAGAGAAGTAGAGAGAAAGAGAGAGGTAAGGTGGGGGGATAGAGGGAGGGTAGGTAGAGAGAGGGATGGTGAGGGGATATAGAGAGAAGTACAAAGGGAGGGGGAGAGAGAGGTAAGGTGGTAGGAATAGAGTGAGAGGTAGGTAGAGAGATAAAGTGTGAGAGAAGATAGATAGAAGTATAGAGAGAAGGGGAGAGAGGTAAAAAGAGAGCAGAAGCGAGAGGGAGAGAGAGAGAGACAAGAAAAGAGAGAGGTAAGGAGGGAGAGGTAGGTAATTAGAGAGAGGTAGGGTGCAAGGGATAGAGGGAGAAGTAGGTAGAGAGAGGGTGAGTGGAGATAGAAAAAAGTAGAGAGGGAAGGTGAGAGAGAGGTAGAGAGGAGAGAGTGAAGAGAGAGATACAAAGAGATATTTAAAGGGAGAGAGGGGGAATGGAGGGATGGAGTGAGAGGTAGGTAGAGATAAATGGAGAGGGGGGATAGAGAGAAAGGGAGAGGTAGCAATAGAGAGGTGGGGTGGGAGAGATATATGGAGAGGTAGGTAGACAGAGAGGAATATATAAATGGGAGATAAAGAGTAGAGACACAAAGAGAGTATTAAGGTGGGAGGGATAGAGGGAGAGTTACATGTAGAGAGATGGAGGGTGACCATATTACATCTCTCTATATATTTACTTCTCTTTATCTCCCATCTCCATATTCCTCTTTGTTTACTTATCTCTCACTATATCCATCCCATCCTACCTCTTTATCTCTACCTCTCCCTTCCTCCCTCACTCTCCACTTCTCTCTATCTCCCCTCTATTTATCTCTACCTAACTCTCACTCCATCCCTCCCTCATTCCCCCTCTATCTCCCTTTAGATGTCTCTCTATATCTCTCTTCACCCTCTCTCCTCTTTACCTCTCTCTCACCTTCCCTCTCTACTTCTCTCTATCTCCACTCACCCTCTCTCTCTACCCATTTCTCGCTCTCTCCCTCCCACCCTACCTCTATGATTACCTACCTTTCCCTCCCTCTCTCCCTCCTTTCCCCCTCTCTCTCTCTCCTTGTCTCTCTCCCTCCCCCTCCCTCTCCCTCTCTCTCTCTCTATACCTCTCTCTTCTCTTTCCTCTATACTTCACCCTATCTCCCCTCACCCTCTCTCTCTACCTATCTCTCACTCTACCCCTCCCACCTTACCTCTCTTTACCATTCCCTCTATACTTCTCTATATATCCCCTCACCCTTCCTCACTCTACCTACCTCTCCCTCTATCCCTCCCACTTTACCCCTCACTCTCTCTTTGTCTCTACTTCTCTTTAGCTCCCATCTCCATATTCCTCTCTTTCTACCTACCTCTACCTATATCCCTCCCATAGGTAGGTGCAGGATCATGGGAGTCCAAACTAGGTCTCTAAGTGGGGATGAAAATTCAGAAAATCAGAGTTAGGCAACTTGACATAAAAACTTGAATAGGTTATTAACATAATTTAAAAAATATGTAAGAACAAAAGTTGTAGCAAATTGAATGTAGTTTCTAGGCTACTAGTCCTTTTTTGGAAAAAAAAATTGTTTTGAGAAAATTTGAAATTTCAATGCAGTGGTACTAAATTTTCAGGAAAAAGATAAGAAATAGGTGTATGTTTGACCACCATAAGTACAAGAAAAAAAAAATATTTTTTTATGAATTTTTCAATATAAGTAGAGGACACATGCCCGGATGTGCCGGATTTTTTTTTGTAATTTTTTCTATGTAAATAATTAGTTATGATTTTTTTATTAGAACTTTTCAAAATTATTAAAACGTATGTGTTTGACCACCATAACTTGATCAAAAAATTATGAAATTCAATTTATTTTTTATCCTAGAGTATGCAAAGCATAGAATGTGGTGCATCTTGTAGATTCAAAAAATGTTTAGTTCAAAAGTTATAGAAGTTTTTCAATCAACCTATAAATCAAGACTTTAGACCTAATATAGGTAGAAAATTAATAATAATAATTTATTAAATTCAAAATAAGACAAAACTTATATTGGTTGAAAGCTGACAAATTTTTCTATAAACCCTTTTCGTTTGATGAAATTTGGATAAAAAAGTCATCAACCACAAGGGCGAACTTTGAAAAACTAAGCAAATTTTTCAAAACATGTTTTTTAGGTTGACTTTCTAGGTCAAACAATCTCAAGCCAAATCTCAAGCCAATATCCATTTTGGTTTGGTAATACCAAACTGAGATGGATATCTGTTTATAATAGATATCCTTTTTGAGACGGATATCCGTTTTGGAAAGCAAGAACCCATGTTTTTGAAAAACAAAACGGATATCCATTTTGAAGACTTAAAAAACCTTCTTTAGTAAAATGGGCATAACTTTTGTGTTTCTTATCAAAAATTGGACTTTTTACAAGCATTGGAAAGGTGATCGAGAGCTCTACGTAGTATACTAGGTTTTGTTTCTATATTGTACACAATAAAATAATTATAATCATTTGAACTTCATATTTCATTTTTGAAACATCAAATGCTCACTTCTTTCACATGCAAAGTCTTTTTTTCATGATTTTTTTGTAACACTCATCTCAAAATACTTGAAACATTAGAAATAGTAGTGAATAATGAAATATTTATAATTTTTTTAGCAAGGAGATGAAAAAATATTCATAAATCATCATATCTCTCTATCATTTTCTCTACCTCTCTATATATCACTATGTCTTCCCTTAAGCTCTAGACATATCCCTCCCTCCTTTCTTCTCTCTTTGTCCCTCTTTATACCTATCTTTCTCACTCTCTCTCTCCTTGAGCATTAGACCTATCTTTCTACCTCTATCTCCATCATCTCTCTCTCTCTCTACCTCTCTCTCTCAGGTCCCTCTCACTCCCTCTCTCTCTCTCCCTCTCCATCTCCCTCTCACTCTCCATCTCCCCTCTCCATATCTCTCTATCTCTCCCTCCCTTTGAAGTCTC
>VDFB02293086.1:0-11697 GCA_007258455.2 Sequoia sempervirens | reverse complement strand
ACTATGATAAAAGAAGCACATAAACCTAGCGTGAGTTTGTGAAAAAATTCAATAATTTGGTAAGAAGGATTCCTATTGAGGCAAAGTCAACGACTCATAATCTCAAATGTTTCTTCATTAACACACAATTACCAAAGGTAAGATTCTTGTTGCGGAGGGCAGTTCCAGTTGATCTTGAAGCAGCACAACAGTTGGCTACTAGCTTTGAAGATGATTTGATTCTTATTGGAAAAATAAGAAAAGAAACAAATATAAATAAAGTCCAAGCATCTTCATCTTCATCTACCAATACAAGTGCCGATCCTATAGTGCAAAAACTAGCAAATGAATTGCTAGCATTGAAGAAATAGGTTTCTCAAGGTCCATCTAATCCTCCATACAAGGATGTTCCAAGGAGAACTTTTCCAAATTCTTACAACTATTTCGGTAATAGAAACCAAAATAGACTTCCTGCACTGCAAGGAATACTTGCTCTTCAGGCTGCACCCACCAATGCAGTCATGGGTTATTATGAAGTTGAGCAAGATGATTATGCACAACCAAAATATCCTACTAAAGAAAATGTTGATCAATTCTAGGAGGAGGAAGCATATCTAGTTGGCAACTCAAATATTGGCTATCTACATGTTGAAAATGAATCTGATGAAGAGGATCTTGTGATTGATGCTTATGTTGTGTTCACATGTTCACAATAGAATCAAATTAATAAACCTCAAGTTGATGTGAAAAAAGAAAAGGACAGTTCATGACCACTAGTGACTATTGCTAAAAGGGGAACTCCTTTTCCAGTGCAACCCAAAGATAAAACAACAACCAAGCAAGTAAGTACCACTCATCCTCCTGTATCTTCTTCAACACTTAAGGCTAATACTCTGGTTCTAAAGACTAGTATTTTATTTTCAAAACCTACCAACGAGATTACCTTGTCCTCTTTACAAAGTTCTTTCCAAGCCTTTGATATAATTTACCATGCAAAGAAGACTAGGATTTAGATGTCTGAGGTTGAATATCTAAAAGCTAATCTTGACCAATTTGATAGACTTGTTAAGTTTGTCAAAGACAAGGGAACTCATCCAAGTTGTGATTCCTCTCATGACATCCCAACTATGTTTAAGCCCACACCTTCTCAAAGAAACTCGGTTTCCATTCCTTCATCTGTTCTTGGAATAATAGAACCATTCTACATCTCTTTGCTTGTTAACGGTTTTAAGTAAGTATGTAATTGATTTTGGAGCATCTAATAATGTCATGCCGGCCAAAGTAGCTACTAATCTAGGATTGAATCTTACAAATACTTCTGGCTATTTCTTCTCTATGGAAAATAAACAAGTTCCTTTGATTAGGCAAATCAAGGATGCACAATTTTCCTTTTCCACATTCCCAGACAAGAAAATTAAGATGATTGTCTTGGTGGTTGATGTTCCTACGTCCTATGGAATTTTACTAGGACAAAACTTCTGCAAGGATGTAAGAGGTGAATTGAATATGGATATGTCTGAAGCCCAAATACCTGTCAAGGTTGTTATGCAAAAGTTGCTTGTTGAAAGGGAATCAATTTTTTTTGTAACCAAGTCAAATGAACCAAGATCTCAAATCTTGTTTGAGTCTTCAAGTATGGGAACATACTTTTTGTAGATAGATGAAGATGTTGAATCTTCAAATAAAAAGAAAAACAAAGAGTCAAAAATTGATGGCTCATTCATTTTAGAGAAAGAATCATCTTCTTCAAAAGAATTGTCTTCGGATGATATATCATTTATAGATGGTGAAACTACATCTAATGAAGAAATTTCAAAATTTGAGATTGAGAGTCTACGAGATCCAAACGATGTTTGGATGATTGAATTTAACGGTAGTTGTTCTTCCACAAGTTCAGGAACGGGAATTATTTTTATTTCTCTGCAAGGGAAATTCTTTCCTTTTTCTTTTAAGCTTCAATTTGACAACACTAACAATACTGCAAAGTATGAAGCATTGTTGTTAGGAATGGAAGTTGCATGAAGGAAAGGGATAAGAAATTTACATGCTCAAGGTGATGCTCAATTAGTCATTTTCCAAGTGAGAAACTTGTATCAAACTAAGAATGAGTGAATAAGGCATTATCATAATTTGGTTTGGGACAGTGTAGAAGAATTTGAAGCTTTTAACATTTCGGTTGTTCCAAGAGAGTATAATGATAGAGTTGATTCTTTAGCAGTATCAGTTACGCTCCTGATTCTACACAAATATTTCCATAGTTCTACTTACACCATTGAGCTAGTTTTTTGTCTAAGTGTTCTAGACAATTCGAACAATTGATAAATTTTCAGTGATGATCATCAAATTGTGGCCTTTCTAGAGAAGGTAATTTTTTTTGATGAATTGTACTTTGAAGGTAGTGATTATCCTTGCTAAGAATCATGTTTGAAATAGATCCTACTACTAGTGAAGAGGTTCTATAGCTTAAAGGGAAGAAGATTCCCAAGGGGTTGGTATCCCTAGAAATACTTTTTGACAAACATGAACGTTATGTCAAAAAACAACAACAATCCAATTTTGAATCATCTAATGAGGTTGAGCAAATCAACTTGGGAACCGAAGTGGATCCTAAAATGGTGAATATTAAAAAGTGTTGTACTCCTAAAGAGAAAGATCAATTTGTTTAATTTTTATGGTAATACATAGACGTGGTTGCATACTCATATGAAGATTTGAATTCTTTAAGCCAAAGGAGGTACAACATGAGATTCCACTTAAGGTGGGATCATTGCCTTATAAACAAAAGCAGAGGTAGTACAATCCTAATATTTTTGGAACCATTCCTACAAAGATCCAAAAAATGTTGAGTGTCAGGATCATATTTCATACCCATCATTCAACGTGGATAGCCAATATTGTTCTAGTTCGTAAGAAGAATAGGGAAATTCGTATATGTGTGGATTTTCAAAATTTAAATCAATTATCATTGAAAGATAATTATCTTCTGCTAGTGATGGATCAGGTCTTGCAAATGGTAACTGGATTTGAGATGGTATCCATGTTGGATGGTTTCTCAGAGTACAACCAAGTGGAGGTCAATGTAGATGATCAACATAAGACCACCTTCACCACACCATGGGGTACTTTTGCCTACCGTAGAATGCCATTTGGTTTAATCAATGTTGGTGCTACTTCAACGATTAATGAAATTAGATTTTTGTGATGTCATGGGTAAGTTTATTGTTGTTTATCTTGATGATCTAACAATCTTTTCCAAAAGTCATCAAGAACATTTCTATCATTTAAGACAAGTCTTAGAGAGGTGTCAACAACATGGAATTTCTTTGAATCCTAAGAAGTTAATTTTTTGGGTTACAAAAGGAAAACTTCTTGGTCACATCGTGTCCAAGGAAAGTATAAAAAATGATCCTAAAAGGGTTAAAGCAATTCAAGCTCTTACTCTGCCTCTGAGTAAGAAAGCAATTCACTCTTTCTTTGGAAAGGTGAATTTCTTGCAAAGGTTTGTCCTTGACTTCACAGAGAAAATGTGTGACACTGTGAATATAATGAAGGAAAATACTACTTTTCATCAGTCTACATAAGGTAAAGTTGCATTCAATGATATTAAAGGAGCTATTGTGCATGCACTAGTGTTAGTCTGCCTAGATTACTCTAAGGATTTTATTATGTGTAGTTAATCTAGCCTGAAATTTATTTATTTTGGTTGATCTCTTGAGGGGGCAACCTACCATCCAACCTTCATTTCTTTTTCCACTTGGGCACACTTGGGCACATCATCATCTAAAATTTTCATACTAGCATCATGTCTTTGAAACAACGCAATAGGCACATTGTCTCAAAGAGGGGAAAAACGTAGACACCTAAAAATGACTAACCCATTTTGTCTAAACTATCATCACTTGTTATCATCTCTTATCAACCTCTTCATCACTATTAATTAAATAATATTTAATTATTTAATTAAGCTAACACATTTCCCTATTTAATTAAATAATTTTTAATTATTTCATCATTTTCCCTCATCACTTTTAATTAAATAATTTTTAATTTATTTGATTAATTTATCATTTCCTCTTATTAGCACTATTTAATTAATTAATCATTTCCCTTCAACAACTTTAATTAAATTATTTTAAATATTTCTAATTTTCTCCCATTCACTTTAATTAAACAATTTTAATTATTCAATTAAATTTCTAATTATTCTTCTGTTGGCGTAAAATCTAACACCTCTGGAGTGCAAGTTTGTACGGACAGCTATGTACACTACACAATGAGTGCTCTTCAAATTAGGAGGGGAAGCTCCCTCGTTGTGCTGGAATGCATGGAAAAGAAAAGTAATCTAAGTCCTATCTTTTTGTTCTCAGCTGAAGAGGCACAAGGTTAAGAAAACCAAGAACGTTGCAGCTATGGATTTTCTGGTTTCGCAGATCATTAACTACAACTAAGCTAACTACTTTAAATCTATCCAGTTTCCTCAAGAAAACAGAGCATGAGGAAATGGAGCAGGGTTTGACTATCGGACGATAAACAAGTTTAGATTCTCTACTTGAAGGCAAGGTGGCGCATCTATCAGCTCAATCTAGACAAGTTTATTGGGCACAAAACATATTTAAGAATTTACCATGACAATCTTATGAAACCCTATGTGGCATAACACTTGATCAAAATAGTAAAGACTTCAATGTTCTTTATCACCACAATCTCAATTTAAACCCTATGTGGCATAACCCTTGATTATAATGATAAAGATTCACAAAACAGATTTTATCACCCACTTCTAAACCTCAGGTGTATAATCCATTGATCACAATGGTAAATATACATAAAACATATTTATTACCCCAATCTCTTGAAACCCTATGTGGCATAACAATTGACTTCAATGGTAAATATGCACAAAAATCGCATTTATCATCACAATCTCAATTTAAACCCTATGTGGCATAACACTTGATCATAATGGTAAAGTTGCACAAAAATAGAAAGAATTCACTCATTACAATTGCATGATACCCTATGTGGCATAACAATTAATCGTATTAGCCAAGACACATGAACAAATACCAAAAGAGCATTGAGGCAAGGTAGGCTAAAGATATTTCTCTCAAGCAAAAGTTATTTACAAATGAGCATAAGCTCTTATTTATATACATCAAGGTGTAGGGAACCCTAAAATCACCTTGTGTCATCTACAGTCCTTGCAATGCATGCAAGCAATGCGCCAAACCCTAATGTGAAGTAACTACGCTTAAATCAAAACTACCATCGCTAACCGTAAACATCTAATCTAAAAATGGTCAATTGTGCGAAAGCATGCACGCCCTTATTGAAAGTACGTTAATCGAAGACTACCATCGCTTAACGTGAAAACCCTAAATGAAACTCTATGTGTAAAGTCATCTCAAAATATATATGATGAAACAACGAAGTTAACTTGAAAGCGGTAACGCCAAGTTAACTCTGTGTAATGTCTATCCTAAGAGGTGGGAAATGAAGTTTACTGATCGTGATCTCGAACAATCAATCTTTTAATGACGCTGTCAACTGCATCAGAATCTGAATGTCAGCAACTTGAGCAATCTTGGCAATCTTTGCACACTCAAACTAGCATTTCACTAACCGCAACTTTGGCGTCTCCGTAACCGGCGGAGGCCATTATTCTTCAAGGGTTAGATATAAATCGACCCTACTTTTCTAATCTAAATCATGAATTAAGACCGATGGCCTTGAATTCATCGTATACCGACTAAAACTTGCTTGTTGACTGTGAACACGGCTATATTCTCGACAACTTTTCTCGAAAACTAAAATGGCTCCGCCGAGGCTGTAAATAGCTCTTTCAAGAGTTATTTTCTACAAAAATCCAGATATGGGCTTTATCCAAGAAGATTCTAAGACAACCTTTAATGTCGATTTGTGAAAATTTGACTTCTACTCGACCATGCAAGGAATTTTCAGTTGAGAAAATTAGAGTTTCGAGAACTGATGCTCTAGAGTAAATTTTCCTGAAAAATTCTGGCACATGGGTTTTCTCGAGGAAGCTATTCTGAATCAACCCAGATGATTTGTTTTGCCAAAAGTCGCCAATTCTTCAAACATGCGAAAGAATTTAAGACGAGAAATAGAAGAATTTAAGACAAAAGAAAGAAGTTTTTAGTGCTCTGCTTCTGCTAAAATCGCCATCTTGTCTGAAGTCTGCTGATAATTCTGACTTGTACCTGCAAATAAAATGTTTTGATGTCTTCGCCAATGATTGTTGATGAAGAATTTGCCTTTGGTTTGCTAAAATTCGCCTTTTGGTTGAAGAAAAACGAATTTTGACTTTGAAGATATGAATTGCCTTGAAAAATACGAATCTCCCTTGAAAATATGCCTTGTGAATGAAGAAAAACGAATTTTGCTTGAAAATACGCCTTTGCCTTGAAGAAAAACGAATTTTGCTTGAAAAATATGAATTTCTCTTAAGAAAAACGAATTTCTCTTTAGCTTTGTGAATAATAAATGAAGGCGCCATGTTAAAACAAGAAGAAATTCGCACCAACTCGTGAACTACAAGATTTCAAAACCCTGGCTGAAATAGAAGCCTTCCAATTGGTCGCCCTTCAGTTGAACTGCCACTGACTCAGAGTTCAAAAATAAATAATAATAAAATATTTATTATGCAATAGCAAAGGCGCCAAAAATAGAAAATCGCCATTCAATGCTAAAATATGCAAAATATTTGAAACTCCAGTTGACAATTGAATGAAGCTTTAGGCTTCACCGTTGGACTTCACCGATTCCGAAAAATCATCACTCCAGCTTATAGGCGTCCATTTGCTCAAGATATTGCACTTTTTATTAACTTCCTATTTTATAGCTTACATCAAAGTCACGACTGGCCAATTTCAACACTGATTTCTGAGTGACTGGGTAATGCTGAGACTGAGCTGAAGAATTCATCAGAAAGCCTACTGAACAAGGAAGAAATGTCTGCTGGGAGACACTACTACAAAATCCATCGTTTAACCCCTTGAAAAATTAGGCTCTTTGATTAAATTCATTTACTGCCCAGACTTAACCATTTTCTCTGAACCTATCCGACACTTCCGACGGCCGCCGACGGCAAACGTGAACCCTCGCCGACAAGAAACGGCTTCACCGCATGACCGAGACATTCTCGCATCCAACGGGATATACATAATGACATCTGGAAGCCGTAAGTATGGCCTCAAAGCGTGCTCGCTCCCTGGTTGCACCGGTGTCATTTTGACGAAATTTGAACTTTCATCCAAGTACCCTACTTTGACCTCTGATATCTGGAGCTGGGATGACCCAATTCAGGCACTATCTGTTTTAATGGACAGCCAGAAGGGCCCACAAGAGAAGTCTCTGGAGGTGACGAAGCAAGAAAACTGCTTCTAAGACCTCAAAAACTCCAGTGCGTATTTTAATTAAAATTACCGCTCCATACTTGGCCATTTTTCGGATATCTTCACTTAGTAGTATTACACTAAAGACCTCGCACGTACGAGCAACTGCCAAATCCCGAAGGCTGACGGCTAGGCTCGTTGAATAGAAAAAATGATTACGCTCAATAGTCGTGAAGACTTCGAACGCGAACGGGCTCATCTGATAGGCCTAAAGGCTAGGCGCCTCTGGACTGTGAAAATACACTGAAAATCATTTGTTGGTTCGCCCGTAAAATTATGTGCTTGGTAGAATCTCTGCCACGATCACCTGGAACGTCAGATTGACAAGCTGGATGATGCATCGCGGAGCTGGGCTAGATTAGAACTGATGTTAGGAAGACTTTATCTGCTAATTTTTCCATCTGGAGGGTCCTTTAAACCAGCTACTCGGCTGCACTTGCACTTTGGAATAAACGGAGAAGCTCAGAAACACGAAAACTCCATTTTAAGCTAATGTTTAGATGACTGCCACCGGAGTTCTGAAACTCGGATGACTACGTTTGATATCTCGTCGGATAAGCAGACTAGTCGAGAACATATTGACTATATCCGTCATTGAAAATGCCAAGATTTACCCCCTCTTTAAGATGGGCGCCCTCAGGCTAGAGGCGCGCTTTTGCCTGAAAAAGACAATTTTCTCACATCTGGCAATTTTGGGGATTTCAACTTCTATTGCTGTTTGTCGGAGTTGCAGGTCTCAGAATACTTCGCTGGATAGCTCATCGGATAGCCAGACTGATTCTGAAGAGATTGACTGTATTCTTGAACACTTTCAGCAAGATCTTGACCTTCAAAAAGCTGGGCGCCCCTGGGCTATACTTGCACTTTTATGCTTTTTCCTGAGAAATCTTCATAAATTAACCACTGAAAACTCCGTCTGGATCATTGAAATCTTCATGTGCAACATGAAATGCTGTCGTGAGACGCTCCTCCATCGTGAAACACTCCATTCTGAGTCTCTGCTTCAGGTTTTGTCCAATATAACTGACTTTGACTAACAAACTATTGACAAAAACTCCATGCTTGATATTGCCCAAAACTGTATTTTACAACATTTTAACAAGGTTTAGACTTTTTAATGAAAAATGCCTTAATGAAGCAAAAAATTTTGGTTTAGATTTTAACACACTCTCATGGTTTCGTCCTTCTTTACCAAAACTATTGAAGAAGCGAATGGACTAGAATTGGGTCTAATATGACCCATGTCTAATAGCTTCTTAATGACCTCTATTTCATCTTTGAACTTCTTTGGATGCCTATAAGGAGTAGTTATAACAGGTTTGGCTCCTTTTCTAACTCAATGGTGTGTTCAAAACCTTTGTTGGGAGTCCTCCCTAGAGGAATCTCTCCAAAAACCCTGTCGTGCTTGCCCAACAATGTCTAAATGTCTACATGATATGGCTGACTGCTATCTAAAGATTCTTTTGACGTAATCAAACACTTTGCTACATCCTTTTGACGTAATATGTTTTCCATCCTTTTGGCTAAAGCTATCTTAGGAGTACCATTAGCCATACCCCTCAAAACCACCTTCTTACCATCTATTGCCTTGAATTGCTTCTTTGTTTGGAAGTTTTGAGAATACTTTCCCAAGGAATGAAGCCACTGAATACTTAAGATGGCATTGGTGTCTCTTAGGTCAACTACATAGAAGTTATTGATCACCGTGTAGTTTCCCAACGCCACATCCAATTAAGGAACTCTTTGGGTGCATGTCATGCTAACACCATTAGCTTCCATCACATTAAATCCCCCAAATTTTTTAGTAGGAATGCCTCTCTTAGCCACTAGAGTTGAGTCTATGAAGTTGTGGGTTGCCCCACTATCAATCAAACTGATGACATGTTGCAACTGTAATACTCCACGAACTCTGAAAGAGTTAAATCTAGGAGTATTGATAGAGTGGCAATAGTTCCACCCTTAACCTCCTCATGTGGCTGCTCATCATCCAAACTACTGTGATCACTGCCTTGAACCAATTTTGCTTCCTCTTCCCCATCACTATCATAGAGCACCTCTATGTAATGCACCTTACCCTTACCCGTGCACCTGTGACCAGGTTCCCAGGGCTCTTTATAGCTGAAACATAGCTTCTTTCTTTTCAATTCTTTACAAGCCTCATCATCCAACTTGTCTTTTTTGGGCCACTCCTTCTAGAAGGATTTCTTGTCTTTGTTTTTCTGAGGAAGGAAAGGTTTGGAAGGAAATTTACCTTTTGGGACTAAATTCTCCATGCCTCTTGCTTTAATGATAGCATCCTGTAGAGACTCTAGTTTGAAGGCCTTAATCCAACCACATAGTGGCTTGGATAATCCTTCAATGAAAGGAATAATCAATTCATACCCCGAAACATCAGTCACCATGACTGAAAGCCTTTGAAACTCTGAGATGTAAGCATCTAATGTCCCAAACTGTTTGAGTTGAGCCAACTCCTTGAAGTGTAACTTTGGGTCGTTCTTATCAAATTGGTCAATAAGTTTTTGTGTGAAGTCCAAGTATGAAGTAATATTGGTGTGCCCAAATGTGACCAAGCTGTGGTACTACCATTCATGGGCCTCTCCATCCAAATGCAATGTAGCATATTTGATTACCTTTGTCTCCAACATAGGGTTGAGTTGGAAATATGTATCCAACTTTTGAACCCAAGCTCTGGCAGTGCACTTGTTAAAGCCATCAAAGGAAGGAATAAACAATTTTCCAACCTTATGCTAAAGATTTTGATTCTGTTGGCCCCTGTTGTGATCCCTTGGCCTATTCCTGTACTTAATAGCACAAAATCCTGTAGGGACATAGTTGCATGAAATTCATCACCAAGAGTTTGATACTCCTTCAAATAATCGGTAAATCCTTCACCTTGCCCTTGTCCTTGGTTTCCATCTTGTTTTCCTTCCAAGAATTGAGGTAAGAGAGGTTTAGGAGTCACTCTATTAGCTGTCCTAGTGTTACTCTGTGTAGGAATATGAGTGTTGCTCCCTTCACCATGATTCTCGTTATTACCATTATTACTATTGTTACCCTTAGTCCCTCCTGAACCATTGTTTCCAGTATTGTTTTGGTTTCCTTGATTATTTGTTATAAACTGGGTAAGAAGCTAAACCAATTGATGTTGACCTCTAGCAAGGTCATTTGAAATCCACATAGTGCTACCGTTAGGTGGTTCATTCCTGTCCCCCATGTTTTCCTCTTCTTTTGATTCTGAGTTAAATATATTATTAGCCCCTCTTTGTCTTCTACTCATGTATGTGATTTATTCCTTGTCCTCTAGATTCATTAAAAGTCATGCAAACTTACAGGCTGGCAAGAAATACCAGCTCTGATACCACTGTAAAAACCTCACTTGGATTGAATGATACTTTTATGTTTTTCTTAGTTTGAAAATGTGAACATTGTCAAACATATGGCATGACGATGTCTAAAACTTTAATACAAAATGTATAAGATATGCATTTCCATGAAATTCACTTTCAACAGGCCAAGATTTACATACACATCTATATAGTTCATAACTGAGATACAAATGGTGAAAATGAATACAAACTATAGCCAACTTTGCACTCATTACATTATTACATTACTTCTGACTTGACATTCAAGGCAATGATTAGGGGCCTGGAAAAAGTGATTGCAATACCCTAGAGTGAGGTTGCAACACTACCAAAATACCCATGGCTACACTGTGATGTCCCTTACCTGTCTTGCCTTGGAATTTGCTTGTTGATTGGGTTTAGGGTTTCTTCTTTCTAGATGAATGTTCTCCTAACTTAATAACCCTAGAATTGAACCCTGTAATTGCCATATTAACAACATGATCTGCTAGCATTAATATTTAGATATCCAAAATATTAGCATAATCATAAAGCCATAATAAAGACATATGAGGAGTGGCGTGGGTAGATCTGCCCGAAGCTATCCATCTAAGCCCAAGGGCACAAGCATCCCATGGGGACAACCCACCCCTTGGCTCTGACCTGAATGTCCAATCTAAGATCATTCCATTCTCAGAGTGGCGTGCTTAGTGGAAACACTTGTACCTACTTTCTCTACCCACATTATCACCTTAGAAGACACATGACCCACTAGGGGAAGCCAACAAAGCTTATAAGTGGCCTAGGCCTACCACCCCTCCATGATCGTAGCGGATTGTTAAGCGGGACCCCCACCCCTCCATGGCCGTAGCAGATTGTTAAGTGGGGTTTTTAGGAAAATGTAATGTCCCCATTTTTAGCACTACACTTTCTAGTAATTGATAGCCTATCCCCAGTGT